>JAOVVG010000037.1:6019991-6032240 GCA_028566375.1 Leptodoras nelsoni | reverse complement strand
CGCCCCACCCAGGGATCGAACCCGGGTCCTTCTTGCTGTGAGGCGACAGCGCTATCCACTGCGCCACCGTGCCGCCCAGAAAATAATGTATTTTTATTATTATTATTAATACCCAAGCCCTGGATGCACTAAACCCTTACTGTTTTGGTGTGTTCATTATTATAATTTCTTCTTCACTCGCTTCTTTTTGAAGCGTTTGTGATGCCTGAAAATGAAAGACATTTGGAGCACACATCAGACCTGCTTAAAATCTAAAAGTTACATAGTGCATGGGCTTGGGTGCAGTGAGGGAACTCTATAGCTCCATAATTATTCTGCCCTTTAAACCTGCCCTTAGGGTTTATATGCATTTACCATATGGGTTTACCAGAAGGGCTGTCTGATTCGCCTCAAATGGAGTCACCAAAGCCTACAAATTAGGTTGCATGATGTTATACTGAAAACGTAGTGGATAAAAGTCTGTGCTGCTTTGGGAGACAGGCCTCAGATTTCATGTAGTTACTCAATAGCCACTTCTGTTCATACCAAATTGGCTTTCATGTAAAATTACCAGCTATATTGAAAAATATGCAGTGCACTTGAACCAGAAGGTTTGTGTGGTTTGCCTTATATGTGTGTAAATGAATGCCAAATAGGCTATTATTTTGCAAAGGTATAGTTGATCTCTCAAGCATGTCATACATCCGAAGACATTTGAACTGAATGGGAAAATGACATTTTGAAATATTGAAAGACTCTTCATTTCACACACATGCTTTCTTAATGAGGTACAGTTACATAACCATGCACATTTCCTTCGAGGTGGCATTAATCCATTTTGGTCAGCCTTGTTTTGCCCTAAAACCATTAATATCCAACCCCTCCTCTGACCCGTTTTGCAGTTTGTCCTGGCTACGCCCTGCACCACAGAGTGAGGGCCCTGTAACAATGGACCCCTCATTAGCATTGTTTTTTCAGTTTTGTTTGGGAAAAGAGTTAATTACAAGAATCTGACAAGGCTCTATCCAGCCATGTATTTGTACTTAGATTGCTGCTCACTGCTGCAAAATTTTGATTGCTGATTGCTCTCGTGTTTCCTTTATCAGGATATCCTCTGCCCTTTGACTTCCCCTCCAGAAATACGTCACACCGTTTGGTTGTGGGTTTAATTTTGTCAGGTGCCGAGGTGCTCTCAGAAGAGATTGAAGATAGACAGGGATGCCCCTGCTATCATAAAAAAACCCTTTCAGGTAGCATTAACTAAATAGGGAGTTAAAAATGCTAGCTAAGAGATTACCTACACTCTTTTTATACATTATATTGACCACCTACAAACAAGCATTTTCATTAGTCTTAGCTACATAAGTGGTTAAGTAACGTCAGGTAGAAAGTAGGGATGAAACATTGTTACTGGTTTCATGGTAAACCATAGCAAAAAAAGTCCTGACGGTGAGTATTACCATTTTAAATTTGAATTATGATTACAATAGCAGTTGCTCACCACGATTTGAAAACCTCTGAGGCAAATCGGCATTCGCTTGGGGCTCGAAAATAGGCTCTTGATTGCTATGTGTGAATTGTTAAAAAAACACGGTCCGAGAGGCTTGCCGTGAGTCAAGATCTTGTATTATGACTGGCGGTGAGCACGGTGTTGAGCTACAGGCAACGAGAACGCAAGATATGGTGTGAAGGGAAACACGGGGGAGGAGGTGTATAGACGTCAACAAGTATGGCTTGTAATGGTGTTTTTGCTTTTGGGCCATATAGCTTAATCCGTATTTTATTTTTGTTGTTGGTATTCCTTTCCAACAAGCACCATAACTTCCAGAAATCAAGTTTAGAGAGTAGAGAGGATTTTCTGAAATACTCAGTTTCTTTGGGAGTGACTGGACAAAGCTTTCAGTTGTTTTTTTATTTAAATATTTTTAAATATCAGCACACAAAAACTTGGACCGCTCACTTATTGCTGACATCCATTTTTGGAAGAACAAAAACCCAGTCTTACTCAGTTCATAAGATTGTGTAATGTGTGACCCGCTATTGCTGATCGGTCATATCGCGTGCAAACCACAATGACTTAAAAATTCATGATTTGAGAGCAAGCTGTGTAGTTTGAACAGTACAGCAATCTGACGACTTCTAGACTTTGCAACTTAGAAGGAGTCATTCATATCTACATGGGAGAAGATCATCTTGCATGGAAGCTGTCATGTTCCACTACTACAGTACCTAATTCTGGTCAATGCTCTGCAATGTCTGTGCATACTAATGAATGTCAGTCAGTGCACTGTGTTGTAAGCAGCTGAATGGTGCATCGCTTTAATATGTTGCTGCCACAAGCAATCATGGGACGGTATTATCTGGTTTCGTTTGGTAAAGGATGGTCCAGCGTACCTTATATTAATGGAGATAAGAAAAGAATCATTGAAGCTCCTTTCCTTAGCATTTAAAGAATTCAAGCAGCTCTTATCATGGCTGCCACTTAGATACTTCAGGGTCTTCCTAAGCAATAAAGGCTAATGGAACGCAGACAGTGTCAGGGTTTGTCTGTCTAACTTGCTAATAGCTTGACAGTAATGTAAGCTAAAGCTTTCACTGTTACATACTCTTGTAAAAACACTACTTGTCATGGTGTAGTGGAGCCTGTTCTTTTTCGTTGCCTCTGAAAGCTCGTTTGCTATTAAGAATGGATTTTGTGTATTTTTGGTAAGGTAGTTATCAGGTAATAACACTGATAACTGTGATCATTTTGGTTATAACAATCGTGATATTACAATTTCATATCTTTTCATCTCTAGTAGAAATTTACACTCACTGTTTATACATGAATTCATATTAGCTAGCTTACTTTAGACACAGGTTAGAAACAGCTTTAGGCAATTGAATAAATAATAAGTGATTATTTATTAAATTATATTACTTATTATTTATTATATTTTATTATTTAGCATTATATTATTTGGATGAGCCTGTGTCGCTGCCTGATTTTGTAAGCTGGCCTTTTTGTTGTGGCAGCACCAGATCTATACTGCTCATACGTAAACATTTTAGGGTACAAAGTACGCGTAGTGTTTTTATTGAGAGATGACGTGTTAGCCTATATATCTGATAAATCGCTTAGCTTACTTGTGGTTGGAAAATCACCTGATAATTTTTACTTTGCCCAAGTAGCTTTCTTATCCTTTATATAATTAATTTGCTTTTGACACTTAGATTTATTATTTTTTTTACAAGATAATTATTATTAATAATCATTATTTTTACTGAGCCATCATATTTCCAGATATTGTATTAAACTATACAGTAAATAGTATTTTAGTAATAATAAAGTAGTAATAATAGGAGTAATAGTAATTGTTTGACGGAATGTCGTAAAATCTTCGGCGAACTATTCTTGCTGCACATGTGTACCACAGACCGGACTTGGGTAAATCGGCAGCTTTTAAAATTCTGCAGCAATACCCAGTACACCCAAGGTTCATGAACATATTCCTCAGCTGGAGCTACAGTTCTATGTGATATTTTATAGTCATGATATATTTTATATTTAATATTCACAATATATTCAGATTCACCATCTGTATAATTAAACATTGAAATACGGATGTAATGATGATCTCACCTATTCATTTTATCATGAAAAGAAAGAGGGATTTTTCGGAATGACTTGATGCTTTCAGTACACTCATCCACCTCCTCCCATGACTGTTTTTTTTTCCAGACTGATGAAATCTTTCCACAAACATCAGCATTTTCATAGTTACACCACACCTCCACAGAACTCTGAGGCACTTTCATTGACTTTTTATTTCCCTTCCAGACTTCGTCCTACCCTTTTCTTTCGTTGCTGTGTTTTGGAAGAATCTTGGCAGAGTTACCAGAGTTTTCCAGCATGATTACATTTCCTGCCTTATGGAAAACTCCACTCCTCACTCCTCACACACAAATGTAAACGCAAGTCTTGTTAATTTTAACCTCGTAGCTGGAGGAGCATGCTGCTAGTAGCAACAAAGAAGGAACTGACCGTGAGCTTTAAGCAAAGAGGATCTGTGTGTTTTTCTCCCTTTTTAGCTTTCTCTCTTTATTGGGAATAAATAGGATCAGTTGAAAACTGAGCCCCACTATATTCAGAGTCCTGAATTATCTCTATTGTGCACATTTAGAAGAGCTCTGTTTGCTGAAAGGGACAGCTGAGAAAGAGGGACTTGTCTGAGTTTTTGGAAAATGTTAAATTCCCCAGTGAGTCAGTTGGGGTATTTCCTGAACATGTAAACCTTGTTTGAAAATGTGACTCGGTGTATGCTTGTGTATATTCAGTTCTGCACGTGGGTGAGAATATGAGCGAGAGAGTACTCTCACCATTGCTGGATGTGTCTCGCGAAGTCATGGGTGTGGTTCACATGCTTTGAAAGGAAAGTTTAAAATGTTGCTGCTGGGGTTAAGAAATGTTCACACCACTAACAGTGAATCAGCTGTTGCAGCACCACATTCATGACCCCAGTATCTGTAGTGATTAAAGTAGTTTGACCAGGCCTTGACTTTTGAACCTTTAGGCTCCAGTGGTATGGGTATGCAGCGCTTATTGTGGATCTCTGCAGATGGCTGCGCTGATGTCTGGGAACAGCTGCATGTCACACACGAGAGGAATGGGTGGGAATGCAGGGCTAATTGTAGTTCCACCAAATGTATGTGGCGGCCTGGGAAAACCCTTTTTCATGTTCTGAAAATTACAAGTTATTCTGAACTAAAATAAATTTCTCTTTTGCCTAAATCTCGACCACAAGAGATGTTCTGGTTCCCCTTAAATTATAAAAAAGAAGAAGAAAATCACATATGGAGATTTCACTTTCAACTTCCACTCACATATGCCCCATCTGCCTGTACATTTATACTAATTTATACATTTATACCAGTACCTAATCTGCTTCTGAAAAAAAGAGTTTTAACACGTTTAAAAAGAGTTTAAACATGAGCCTGATTATGATCTCTTCGCTGAACTGATCTGTTAATGCTGACATTGGTTTGGAATTAATCACTGATTTATTTGCTTAGTTTAGGTCATTAGGACATTTAAGCAGGGTGTAATATGTATAGCATTTTATTTATGACACATTTAATGCAATTGCACTGTTTGAACACAACCAGTGCCAATCTGTGCATCCTGTAAAACTTAAAATAGAGAGCATGCTGGTCACATGATCGTGTACCTTCATGGAGAGCTTGTGACATTATCAGGAATCATCTGCACTTGTAAAGTGAAATATAGCCAGATCCAGCCCCAGACCTCAACAACTGCTGAGCATTATGAGTTATATGGTTTCAAAACAACATTATAACAGTTATAACAGCCACGGAAATCGGGCGTTTTAGCCGACTTTGGAGCTCTATTTCTGGTTAAAACAGCACCTCAGGCACTCGGAGCTCATTATGTTTCAGTCATTTTCACTGGGTCAGAGGCCATTTATTCAATCAGATTTTGGGGAAAGATTATACATTTATTTGTTTTTAAGATGTGATGAACCTGAAATTGAAAATATGCATTTCATTACAAACTTGAATTGATCAGGCTTTTCAGTGTCATTTCATTATGGCAAAGAGCTGTCTATATCATAAGGCTGACACTTAATGTGTGTGACAAGCACATTTGGCTGGTAAGGTTTTAGACATATTTATGCAGACTGACTTAAATTAATTTTTTATGATTAAGTTTATTTACACACCATGATCATAGGAATGAAATATGTAATTTTGGTAAAATACAGTTGTAAAGTAGAGATGTCTAATTATATCATAAGGCAAACATTTTCATTCTTCAGAAGATGCATCAGGTACAGTTATTTCGCATGTGTTTTTAGAATGAAGATGGCAATGCATTTGAGATTTTGGATGCACATGGGTTTTATGTGGTATCTTATAAATCCATGAGGCTGTACGTCTTCAGTGTCATGCAGAGAAATGAACTTTTTTTTCACTATCACACACCCATCTCTGTTCATTATGGTTTATAACATGAGCAATCTCTGTGCAAAACCAAATGAAGAGCATTGAGCTGGTTCCAGGGCAGAAGCCATGCCAAGCCTGCATTCTTATATGAGTAAGCAAAGACAGACCTAATAGTCTGTCTGAATAAGTCATCTGTATGTCTCAAACCATCATTTAAACATGTAAACCTATTACAAAGGCAAGAAACATTAGTATCCATAACCACCTCACAGAAGCCGTGAAGCTTATAGAATGTAAGCGCATTAGTATGCTTACAACAAGACTTCCAGGAAAACAAGCCTACATGCTATTGCGCTGTGAGTTTCTAGTTATAGTCAAACATTTACATATATTTGTTAAAGGGAATAACGTGACTAAAGCCAATTCTTTTGCATACATTTATTTAGAGATGCATGGAATGAATGAAACTAGTACTAGTCTTCCACTTTTTTGAAAGCAATCTGAATTAATTTTCCAGTGTTAATTTTGTGGGTTATTGCAGTGAATATGTAAGCCAGGTTGGGTAACAAATTGTTGTTTTTAAGAAAGAAAGATCTTTTCTTCGAAAGTCTAGACTCTCAAGCATGCCTCATAATGCCATGGGTAGTTTCTTAATGTGTTGTTCAGCTTATGTAGAAAACCTCATGATTGGATAATTAAAACCCATCAGTTACTTAGAATATTTCTAAACGAAAACCAGCCTTCTGCCTGGGTGAGCTTTGTGGTAGTATTGCACACATCAAGTTTACAGTTATTCTGGGTAATATGGCTTACCTTGTTGAAGTCTGCCTGGCATGGCTCACTCCTATTAGCCTTAATTTACACAGTCATAATACAGGATGATGGAAAGCAGATTGATATTATTATGGGCTCATGTGAGCGGGCTAATGTGAGGAGTGAGGTTTAACCTTAAAATAACAGGGGTTGCCGATTGATCCATACTTCCAATTTCCACTGTTTGGTATATATATAAACAACTATGAGTACCAGTCAAAAGTTTGGACACACCTTTAATTCTTTCTTTCTGAATTTTAGACATCAGTTGTGTTGTGAAGAGGTAGAGTTGGTATACAGTGAATAGCCCTATTTGAGTAATGTTCTAATCCATATTATGGCAAGAACGACTTGACTAAGTAAAGAAAAACGACAGTCCATCATTACTTTAAGAAAAGGTCAGTCAGTTGAGATGGTTTGGGATGAGTTGGAGTGCAGAATGAAGGCAAAGCAGCCAACAAGTGTTCAGCAGCTCTGGGAACTCCTTCAAGACTGTTGAAAAACCATTTCAGGTGATAACCTCATGAAGCTGTCTGAGAGAAAGCAAACCTCCTCACCCAATTTCAGTGCCTGACCTCACTGTTGTACTTGTGGTTACAAGCATAAATCCCCACAGTCACATTCCAAAATCTAGTGGAAAGCCTTCCCAGAAGAGTGGCGGTTATTTTATTATTATTATACTATGCACTAAAGATAGGACAAAATCTGAAATGGGATATTCAACAAGCACATAGTCATGTGATCAGGTGTCCACAAACGTATGACCATTTAGCATACCTTCACTGTCTTTAATCAGGGGTGTGGATCAGTTGGTGCCTTCACACCCAATATTTTTTGTCTGGGTTGTTTGATTTTTCCCAATTGGGAGAATTGGGTTTAACAACCAGAAAGAAAGATGTTCTTATTACTGACTTTCATAGAACTTGTACAGGGTTATTTTTTAAAATTGATGTCCTTCACACTGGTCCTTCCTCTAGTTATCTTCTCCACTGTACTCCTCCAAACAGGAAAAAGACATCAGCTCATGGTTGTGTGTGGTTATCAGTGTATGGAGAATGCACAGAACAGAGTGCTAGAGGAACCAAGGCTGGCTGGGGTGACTCAATTATCCCTAATGGGAGGAGAGTGATATATCCATAGAAACCAAATTACTTGAGTGCTTCTGCTAATGTCTTAGTCCAGCAGGGACGAGAGCCTTTTGGAGGCAGAATTTATGCATCAGGGTAATGGGCTTCTGAAGCACTAGGCGTGAATTTTCCTGCACTTCACGTCCATTCATAAATCTATGTAGAATATTGCTTTTAAGAACTTAATAGCAAATCTTACTTAATATTGTGTGCATAGCAAAACCTAAACTCTATCCAAATAAATTGCTTAATATGAGTTTATGTAGTCCAAAACCCTTTTGAAACTAAGTGAAAGCTTTAATCCATCAAAGAAATAGGGCAAAAGTGGAATATGTAGTGTCCACTTAATTGTGAAATGTGATTTGATTTTCTAGTTAAACTTGGAGAACGTAGATTAAAAATGGCATACTTGGGTGTAAGTCACATCTCAGTGTAACCGTATACTGTATAATATACAGTATGTTAACAAAATATTCTAAAACATGAAATGAAAACATTTTCATCGGCCACAGTGAACAAAATCTTTTTTGATTGTGATTTACCTTAATGTCTGTCTTATTTAACATGTTTTAATTGATTCTGTTAATTATTGAACACATTGTAACTTATTATTTAACCAGAATACCAAAATATTTGAACATTTATTTGAGTGGCATGTTGATAACAATATAACAATAATAAAAAATTGTGTTTTCACATATTGTTTCAGAGTGTGAAGCATACAGAAACTGTTCCATTGGGAAATGTAATGCACAAGAGGCACTGTTTTGTGCTGTGTGCTGTGAAGAGAGCATTCAACAATGAAAATGGAAAACATTTTATTGATTTGCATCTGCATTTCAAGGTGGCATGAAATCTGCTCCATACATAACTGTGTTAGGGTATCTTATTGTCCAGCTTTAATATGCATTACCAAGAGAAACACTGTACACTGATTGGATGTTAGCAAATGTGGTGTTTTGTCTTTATTTTAACCATTTGAACCATTCTTGAGCATTGCTGTTCATGGGCATTTTTCAAAATATGGATCTATTACTGGTTGGTGTGTTATGTCTGTTTTGAATATATTTAACCAAACAATTTTATCCACAGCAGTTTACATTTTAGGTAAGTCCAAGCTTGAATTCCAAGCATTTGAGGGTTAATAGCTTTCCTTAAGGACCCAGAGTGTCACTATATAAGCCCTGGGATTTGGGAACTTAGAACTACTAAGCCAGGACTGCTAACTTCATGATCCAAGTGGTTTTTTTTTCATATTATCTGTAATGATAGGCATGGTGGCATGTTATCAAAAAATAACTGATTTTTAAAAATAGCAAGTGAGTGTTTTGAAAAATCTCACAGATCTGAACCTTAACTACTCCTACTGTCTGCTGGAAATACTCATTAGTTACAGTCATGAAGCCATGCCAGAAGAGATCCTATAATAACAACGTTCCAAATAAACTGGATTAAGAAAGAGAATTAAATTAAACCTGAGTTATTCTAGAAAAGCGTTAGCAGAAGCCACAGTGACTGTCTCAAAGCATGGGTGTGGACCTGTTGTGGTTCCCAAGCTTCTGCATTAGCAGGAACTGCAGAGTTTTGACAGTTAATTTTGAAGGAATGGCGAAAGACCTTTTATCAGCATGTAGACTCTTATCATGATTACCTTTTTGATTGTCATTATTTAAGTTTCTGAAATAATGCCATTTATTGTCAGCAGAATAGAAATGGCAATGGGGAAAAAAATGTAAGAAAATAATGTACGATTTGATATAGCCTTTTAAAATGATCCCAAATTCTTGCATGATCTGTGTTTAACATGAGATACTTGATACTTGATGTGAAATTTTATAATTGCTTTTATCTTACTGCTGTCATAAGTTTGAGGTTTTGCCAGAATTCTTGTAGTCACAGTACACTTTTGAATTTGCTTCTAGCTCCGAAATGCTATGACCCATTTCACGAGTGCCATTCCCATGGTGGAAACAGCTCTAGAAGCTTCCTAGATGTCCCCCTAGGTGCTAGGGGTGTAACCATGCATCTGCATGCCCTGAAACATGACGATGTGCATCGTGGACATATCACGATATCACGTGCGCTCTGGTTATAATGCCATGTAACCTATGTAATATAATTTTTTGAACAACAGAGGGCTGTCCACCATCACTAGCATGTCATACGTCATGCTTTCATACAACACTGTCTTCCACTTCCTTAACAGCCTAGCAGCTTCAAAAGAAAATCAAACGTGATGCAAACTTTGAAAGTGCAGACAGTGTAGCGATAACCACAGATGGGTGGATTTCAAAGGCTACCCAGGGCTGACACTGTAACAGCACATATGATCACCGGAGACGGGGAAATGGTGAGCTCCGCACTCCAAAATCACCCTCATTTCAAGTCATGCTAAACATAGCCAGGGAAATCAACTCTTTCGGAGTGGGAGCTTGTAAAAGCTAATCACAACATAGCTGTCCTTGACGGACAACGCGAAATATGGAGGTAGTGGTGAAGCAGGCTGGACTAGCATCACACATAAAGTGTTTTGCCCGCACTTAAAAGCTTAAAAGCAGGCCTAAACGGCGTCAGTCAGTTGTTGGGTCTTCCTCCGTTGTGTTTGCGGCTAAACAGAGATTATTACAGACCCACCCCCCTGCATAAACTAATGTTCTTTCTTTTAATTTGAAGGAGACTAAAGATAATAAAATAAAAGTTTTTACTCAAGAAAACTACACATTATTTTGAATTGTTATTCTTTGAAAATATAAAATGAATGTTTTCACTCAGTTATTTAAGACATGGTGAAGCTGCACAAAATGTATACAAGAAATTGTGCATTGTTTTACACTTCAGAAATAAAAAAGAACTGTCTTTCATAATTGTTCTTTGTTCAAATTTTGTTTAAAATATCGCAAGAATATCTAATAGAAATGTAAGCAGACTGTATTTTGCATAGGCTCAGTACCAGATTTTTTGGTACTTCAGTGTAGTATCAAATATTTTAAATGATCCAGAAATCTTTTCTTTTTTGCATGGTCTTTCTTTAACATATGAGATAAAAGCCATTTTATAGTGGCTTATAATGGCTTTTAATGGTCACATAATTGTATAATTGCCATTTGGCCTGCTGTTACATTCTGTCTAATTCAGTTTACCCTTAAGCACAGTCAGATTGGGAAGGAACAAGATGAATCACACTTTTTTTGTGGTGTGGTGCAAGTCCTTTCCTGTAAGATACATTACAGTGTGTGTAAAGTGACATAATGTAAGCCAAATCTGATGGTTATACACACAGTGCTAACATGTGGCTCCAAAAAAATCTCTCATAGTTGTTCAACTTGGATTGAAATTTTCATCAAACCATCCACCATTCACGAGTCCACGTGCCCTGTGGCTGTGTGGAGTCATCCCATCAGGATAAAAATGTTTCATTATAGGATCAAAGTGATCAGCCAGAAGAATGTTGTATTGATTTGCAGTGACTGTAGGGTATAATGGCACTTTCCAGTCTGCTCATATTATGCCCCTCCTTTAAGTTTCCTGTTTTAGCAAAAAGTCACTCTTATTTCATCTCTTGTGCCACTCTTCCGTTCATTGTGTACATGTGTGGACATGTATCTGTAGGAAATGAGTCTCCTGGTTTTACTGACTCACACCATCAACTTCTCCAAAATACCCATGAAAAAAGTATGACCAAATATGGTTAATATGATTACAGGTTCAGGGGAGGTCTCTAAAAGTTGTTTGCCAGATAACATTAATACCTGATTTGCTGTAGTGCAGAAAAATCTGGTGAGAGACTTCTGTGGAGCTTCAGCGAATCTTTCTTTAACTTAAGCCTGTACCTGGTCATGCTGATTCTTGTTATCAGATACATCACTGATAGAAAACTAGTATAGATGAAAAATGTATCAGGGGGTTTTAGTGGTTTAGTGCTGGAAATCCCCTTGTTGGTGAACAGGGTGAGAGGCTTCCCACAGGAAACCTACAAAATTATAAACAGAAACATCCCGCCAGTAACTGGGGTGATGATGATGATGATGGAAGAGAATTATAAGAATCCTTGGATGAGCACAGGAGAGTCTTTGTGATTATTGTTGTTATCAGGTACAAATCTAATTCCTAAATTTGACAAATATACACAGATAGCGATGTAGTAGTTCTGTTTTGATGCATAAAATTCTCAGAATTAACCACTCTCCTCATGTATTTACTCACATTACTTGAAATGCAACAGTGAGTTTGTGAATTGCATGTATATAGTAAGACAGAGGGCGGCATGGTGGCGCAGTGGATAGCGCTGTCGCCTCACAGCAAGAAGGACCCGGGCGACCTGGGAAATTTCTGTGTGGAGTTTGCATGTTCTCCCCGTGTTCGCGTGGGTTTCCTCCGGGTACTCCGG
>JAOVVG010000037.1:5961593-5975086 GCA_028566375.1 Leptodoras nelsoni | reverse complement strand
TTGGCCACCAGGCTGGTCCAATTTAGCCATGAAACCTCCCACACTAAAATGACAGGTGTTTCAAGTTTTACAAGTAAAAAAAAGGGTTTGGGGTTTGGTTAAAAAAAAAAGTCCCTTTCCATGGATGCACGGGGTTTACGGCAAATTGTGCCGAATACCCCATCGTAGTTTTCAAGCTGAGTAAGTGGTCACTGAATAATTTGTTAGCTCAAAGAACAACTGCTTACACACCAAACACAAAGGAATGGTTATTGGTGGCTTTCACATTATAATCATTATTAAAATAAAACAATAATGTTATTGTATTCCCTTCTGTTCTCTGTTAATTCAACTGAAGGTCCATGGGATTTTACTGTGTAAACATTATAAAACAAGCAAACACAGAGTACTGATACTGAATTTGCACTTTAGTGCAATTTGACCCTTTTTATGTAATATGAAAGGAAACATTTGATTAACAGCATTTTGCCATCTCAGCTAACATATATTTACTGATATCACAAAAAAATACATTAAACAAATGCATACAATTTGTACACATCTATAAAACATATGAAAAAAATAACAAACATTATACATTTCCAATATGTCTCCTCATAATACGTTATAAACATTTTGTAAAATATTAGATGTAATGAATGTAATAGACCTGAATGTAATTCATGTGACAGGAAGCTTAAAGGTTTCATACATTCACAGTTCGTGCAACACAGTTTAAAAAAGTACACAGCCACAATTTAAGTTCACTCATATGACCCAGACTTCCTCCCCTCATACTGCATGTAGAGAACATTAGTGAACGTGGTAAACTGCAACATGTTCTGAGATCCAGTAAGGCAAGGCTGAAACATACTGTATGTAAAAACTGAGTAGCCTAATAGACTTATTTTACAAAAACTTGTGGTATCTACTGCATTTCATTTTGCCTCTGTTCAACCTTGCCACTACTGCCATCAAGTGGGTACAATATGAACAGCATTCAATATGATCCCATTAAAACAAGAATTGTTATAGTATATTTCTACAACTGATTTATTTGACCTCCCGTGAGAAGGTTAACAATACAATAGCAAAAAATACAGATTAGTATAGCATGGAATGGTGAAAGGGTGATTATCATCCACAATATAAACCAGATAAAGAAATGCCAGAAATTTGAACCAGTTCATCTGGACGCAAAGTTTAGTGGGAGTAAAGTTTCATCACTCATCCAAGCGATTTCATCAGTCTCGGCTGACTGCAAATATCCTCAACATTATAAACAGCACATCTGCATAGCGATTGAAACCAGCAAAGTTACATAACAATGAAACCGGTGATTGGTATGCAAATTGCTGTGTCCGTTAAATACAAAGGCCACATGTACTATTCACTGAGGACTAGGGAATAGCTGTAATACCAGTATAGTAAGATGATGAAAGATGTACTCTTAGGCCCCCTCCTTGGTTCAGGGTTGGTCTTTTTGGAGTTTTGAATGAACTGAAGCTGGTTAAGCAATTTAACCAAGGAGTTGCAATAATCAGTGTGGGAGAAGATGAAGGAAGGTATTAACTAGCTTTGTTGCTGGTTCAATTCTACACCAGTGGTAGAATGCAATCTCAGTAAGAGATTTAATATGGGGCTCAAATGAAAGTGAAGAATTAAAATTGATTCCAAGGTTTTAGCAGACTTGAACTGATTCTTTAATCAGAATACCATCGGCATTCACAGTGAAATTGTTGGAAACAAGTGTTTTAGGGCTGACCAGTTTTGTCAGTATTAATTTCAAGAAGTTGTGCTCCAACCAGTGTTTTAAGGCTGTAATGCATGTGCTTAGTGACTGAGCTGAGACTATGTGGGAGACTTGAATGAGCTGACCTAGTGGTAAGATGTATAATATAAAAACGTTGTGGGTCCAGGGACAGAACCCTGGGGCACTCCCTGCACAACTGGAGCAGTGGAAGACCTGAATGAACCTATTGAGATAAACTATTGCCTGTAAGAATGGAACGAAGCAAGAGCTAAGCCTGAAATACATGTGGATATAATTCTGGAAATAAGTATGTCATGCTTCACAATCAAAGATCAAAGAGGATGAGGAGATTATTAAGAAAACCAGCATCGGCAAGCATACAAAACGGATCACTGGATTAATTGTTATGTAACTGTGCTGGTTTTGGTCATTATGCAGTGGTGCTGTTTACAAGGGAATGCTGGCAGTCAGCTGAGACTGACGGAGTCATTTCCTCCACTAAACTTTGTGTCCAGATGAACTGATTCAATTTCTAGTGCATCTACTATATAATCACTATATATGTATGTATATAATCACTGTCAAAGCTGGAAAATAACTGGAACATTATGCCTTGTTGTTTGGGTAGCACTCTCATACGTACACCTTTTGTAATTTTGCATGTATCCTTCACTTTCAAAGGTGCAGCTAAAAGGTAATTCCATACTTTCGGTACTTTAAATCCTTTTAACACTATATCTGCATTTCCAAAGAGTACTTTCCCCTGCGCCTCTATAAACTTAACAAATGTATTGTTGCAGGTAACCAGTTGTATTAAGCTTGCCAAAATGACTATCCTGCACTTTGTATCCCTAAAACAAATATTCTCTCATGTCTACATCATTTACATCTGATACAGTATTTACATATTTGCATTCTCTGTCCATGCAGTCCTTGTAAGACCTTCAGTTTTTGAAGAGAGCCACCAAATAACTTTGCTAATTAAACATCAGTGCTTCTGTCATATTGTTCACTCAGTGTCCTAAAGACAGTAAAAGGGGGGAAAAAAGCAATTCAGAGCTATGACAAGAGGAACAAGAATGAATAATCCAAAGTTCTATCTATATTACTTACTGTAATTCCTGTTTCAGCCGGTTCATTTTGTCATGTAGCCTGTGGTTCTTCACCCGTATGGGGTTATCGGGGACAAACCAGGCAACAATAAACTTGCATATCACTAAAACATGCTGTTGAGAAGAAGAAAAAGATCCTAGTGAACTTATAGCAAAGTGCTCCTTTGTTTAAGCATAAATTCCTTTGTGTATTTGAAAAGGTCAGTTTGCATGATGCCTCAACTTGCATGAAACCAATGTTCATTCAGTATTAGAAATTACAGCAATAGTATTTAATATATTTCCCTAATCAAGAGAAGCAAAGCAAGCCTTAGGTTAGTTTTAAGGAAATTCAAGGAAAGAGCTCTTTCATTAGAAACTAAATTCCAAGGTGTCTGTTAATCAGGACTAGCAGGGCTCAATTATCATAGCCCATCTCAGTTAGCATGATCCCAAATCATATTGCTATTAGCCATAATGTGTATTTATATCTTTGAGACTGGCAAAACGTGAACAAACAAGTTAATAAAATTTCTATCAGTAAAATCAGATTAGAAAGGGATAAGGGGATACTAATGTGTACAGTGTGAGAGAAAGGGCTAATGATCATACCTCAAACAAGATGACAAAAGCAAAGCGGGCTGCTAGTATGAGCCAGTACTCTGAGGTAAAACTATGGTCATCTTCGCTCCGGTAGGCTTTGTAGCTAGAGTAGGACAAATACTTGTTAATGAAGCTTTTCTCAGTATATTGTATTTTAGCTGGCAGTGTTTTTGCTAATTAGTTACATGCCTCTATCCCTAAACTCTGACAATAGTTTTATAGATATTAGTTTACCATCTTTGCATCTTCAGGGAAGTGTGATTTGTCACTCCAGAGAACATGTCTCCACTGCTCTAGAGTCCAGTAGCAGCGTGCTTTACACTACTGCATCTAACACTTTGCATTGGGCTTGTTGATGTAAGGCTTGGATGCAGCTGCTTTGTTCTTGTGCTAATCTGAAGGCCACATGAAGTTTGGCGGTCTGGAGTTATTGACGCTGCAGAAAGTTGGTGATCTCTGTGCACTATGTGCCGCAGCATCCTCTGACCACTTCATTTCACATGGCCTACCACTTTTTGGCTGAGTTGCTGTCATTCCCGATCGCTTCCACTTTGTTATATAAATACCACTGACAGTAGACTGTGAAACATTTAGTAGCGAGGAAATTTCACGACTGGACTTGTTGCACAGGTGGCATCCTATCACGGTACCATGCTGGAATTCAGTGAGCTCCTGAGAATGACCCATTCTTTCACAAATGTTTGTAAAAGCAGTCTGCTTGCCTAGGTGCTTGATTTTATACAACTATGGCCATAGAAGTGATTGGAAGACCTGAATTCAATGATTCAGATGGGTGAGTGAACACTTTTGGCAATACAAAATGTATATAATTTTCACAAAACAACCATAAAATGTGACTGTAAAAGTTGAATGTGAATGTAAAATTTGAACTTTTAACTTTCATAAATCAGTCTGCTACCCTGAAACTTTAAGATGGGTTCAAGGACTATATATGAGAGGACAACATGGCACTATGTATTCCCACTGTACTGTTGTGAAGCCTAAATTTGTTGGAATTGAAAGTGATTGGCTTGCACATTAAGTCAAAACTAGCTGGATTCAGAACTGCTCATGAAGACTCCCCTGCTTCATGCTGAGAGCTATTAACTGAAGTGCAAATTACGATGGCTCATTACACACTATCTCTAGCTGTCTTGGTGTGTTCATGAGTCACACCTGCCATGTCCAGAACTGTCAATCACCTCGCAAGCCACACCCTTTTATTTATCATCATATAACTCCTATAAAACACATTTATTAAATGACCTTAACTTAACTGATTGTAAAATGACAGGATTATTCCCAAAATAGTTTGTGAAGATTCACTTTAAACGCAAGTTTGGTTTGTCTTCCAGTCATTAATAAAATTGTACAGCAGTCAGCCACTAGAGCGTATCAGAGACATTTTGGCTTCACTTATTCACCCCTGTTAGGGCATCCACCCATATACACTGAAGTACCAGAAAATCTGGTATACCATTTAATACTTGGTAGGTCCCCCATGGGATCATGGAGGGAATGTTGCACAGTCCTCACATTGATGTTTGTTGAGGCCCCAGCATTGAATTCCAATGTTACTTGAGGCAGTATTGCACGCCTATCGTATGAAATGATTCTTGCCAGCCGACGCTGGTCACGTTCACCCACCCTTTCTTTTTACGGCTGCTGTTCTAAGTTTGAGGTTTTGCCGAAATTCTTGTAGTCATGGTACACCCTTGAAATGTGAAAATCCAACGTGTTCTTCTACTTCCTGTAATGCTATGACCCATCTTACAAGCGCCAACTATTAAACTGTTGAAAATCACAAAATCATGATAACTTGTCATTCCCACAGCAGAAACAGCTCCCACAGTTGGTTAGACCCTTTACATATGCGGTGGCAGATGCAACCAATGACATGGTGGTGTTGCTATGTATTTTGCATAGGCTCCTGTTTTTCTGGTACTTCAGAGCATACAGTCATTGGCTGTGTTGAAGAAAGTTTTGCTCTGTGCCAAATATAAGGAAATGTTTTGGAGAACCTTACCTGCATTCAGTGACATTTACCCCACTCAGTGTTTTCATTTGGTAATTAGTGAAGTCTTCACTCACTTTTGGATCAGACATGTGTGCAGTGAGGAGAGTGTAGTCAGTATAGCCTGCCATACACCTGAACATGAACACACAAGTTATTGAAGAGCTCTCAGCTATTTTTCTAGAGACTTTTCTAGCACTTAAATATCAAGCCTATAATATAGCTTAGTGTATATTGGTTGTTTTTATTTTACATATCAATGATATTTATGTAGTGAAGCTTTGCAGATTATCCTGACATAAATATAGGGTGATGGATCCAATTTCTGATACTGACTGTAAGTCTGTGGCTGTTCCATTGGCACATGGTCCAAAACGATAGCGATAAACCAGGCGAGGGACAAATTCGGATGAAATGCCGATTACAAGTCCATTAGCAATGACTGCTGCCACCCCAATTGCCTCCAAGATTCTAGTCCACACACCTGCAGGTGTACACAAAACAGGCAAGGTAACAAGGCAGTTGAGTAAATGAGCAAATCGTGCTGATATTCTGCATATTCTTCTTCAAGTGCAAGTAAGTACATCTCACCAATGTCATTTGTTTTCTGTGGCACTAGGCGGTGCTCCAGACGCAACATTTTAATCGCATCCAGTCTGATCTCAAATATGTTGTTGATGAGGGCAAGAAGAGGAGCCAGGGGAAATGCTGCTACAAAGATGGTCGTGAAACTAAACTGGATAACTACAGAGAGGGGAGAATGGAAAATCAGTGCTAAATTGAAGTAGGGCACAGTACACATGACAGTAACTAGCGCATTTTTAGGATACAAATGAGATATAACAGACAGAATTGGCAAAGGAAACGCTGTTCTTTATTTTATCCCTAAATTAGTGGCCTGACAATTCCCACCCAACAACCAGCTCTCAATTATTATACAATATCTACCAACCAGGGAGGGTAAAGGCTTCATGCTGCCTTTGAGAAATCTTTTTAAACTGCTACTCCTGCTGAGTAAAGTGCAGGAGTAAAGAGAAACTTCTGTCATTTCCATACATCAACTCACAGATGCCCATCACTGGCCAGTGTCACTGTGATTGACAGGAGAGAGTTTGCCATCCCTCCCACCCAGACAGCACAGCTAATTTTGCTCTCTTAGCTTCCAACCACAGATAACTCTGCTATCACCAGGATTTGAACACAACATCAGAACAACTTTTCTGTTCCAACACACCTACCCATTTCTAAGTACTCGTTGAACAAACTGAAGGCATGGATAGTATTCAGATGGTAGTTCCTCAGCCAATCCTGGAGATTGCAGACATCACAGAGCTCAATACCAGGACCATCTTCTTTACATCCTGGTGTTTGGCAGTCACCACACTTCTTCAGGTCTTTCTGAAATATTGCCCTTTTCAAACAAAGCTTAAACCACCTAGAGGAAAAGAAGCAGCCTTAATAAGACAAGGTCAAGTTAAACAGAGGGGCAATTATCAGTTTAATCACTTACGGC
The DNA here is from genome assembly GCA_028566375.1 of Leptodoras nelsoni. Taxonomy (NCBI): domain Eukaryota; kingdom Metazoa; phylum Chordata; class Actinopteri; order Siluriformes; family Doradidae; genus Leptodoras; species Leptodoras nelsoni. The sequence continues at coordinate 5,968,133 of JAOVVG010000037.1, read as the reverse complement.
CCAGCAAACTCAAATATGTTGTTGATGGTTTGTTTGAGGAGAAGAATGATGGCCATTTGAATGAAGAGGTCAGTAAGACAACCACTAGGGTGGCACTAAAACACAATGGATGCATGACACAATTATTCACACTATTCATGTTTGTCTGTTAAAACAGCTAAAATCTAAATGGTAGGTGTTGAAGTAAAATGAAAGGATTTGTAAATGTGTAAATCTTACCTCCTCTAATCTCCATTTTCCTGCTATTCGCACATAGTTTCCTGGGTAGCCATTAATCCTGAGCAAATCAGAAGTGATCATTTAGTACTACACATACATCTGACTGTGAGTAAGACAGAAGACATTCTTACACTCGCATTATGATAGCAGGCTGAATTTTTGTATTAGTTTAAAGTTCTTTAATCTGTATCCAAAAATATTTAATTGGATATAAGGCAGACCTGCACAAATGGTCATTACCTGCCCAGGAAAAATGCCACGTATATTAGCGAGGAGAAGAGAGTGAAGAACTGGAAGGTGAACATTTTCACAGTAAAGCTTCTCTCCGTGGCTGCATGTGAGCGAGTATGTTCTGCAGGGATACACAGTCACACACACAATACCAGGGATTATCTATCCAGGGATAGATAGATAGATAGATAGATAGATAGATAGATAGATAGATAGATAGATAGATAGATAATTGTAATCCTAACATTATTGGCACCCTTCACTCTTTCCTCTATATTCTTCTCATAAGAATTTTATTTATTTATTTATTATTATATATATTTTTTTATTTCAATTTTTTTGTTTCACAGGCATATCCTTTTTTTTCAAATTTTCCAGGAACCTTTGTAACCTTTTGTAACTTTTTGTAACCTTTGACCACATAAAAACCAACCAATCTATTAATAAACCCAAACAGTTTGGGGAAAACCAAAGCAGATGACTGTTTAAAGAGTAAATAAAAAATGATTTACCTAAAATTAATTAATTAAAATCATAAAAATAAATTAAAAGGTTAAAAATGTAAATTAAGGAAAATCAGGACCATAATTTAAAAAGGTTTCCACATTGTCTCTCAGAAGATTAAGAATTTGCCAGAAATGGATCTATAAACAATTTAATGTTAGATTAAAGTTTAATTAATCTAAATCTGCCTAGATATGATTGCATACATACATACAAAATTTGCTTTGTAAATTGGAACCCTAAAGAAAACCTGTGACAGAATTTAAAAGGGAAGTCCATGTGCACAAGTCTTAGAATATAAAAGAACTGTATTTCCTGTATGTAGGCATGGCATTATACACACTTGTACATTATCCCTACTGTTCTGTCCAGAGAGGCTTAATATTTAATAATGGAGTGCCAATAATGTTGAAAAAAAGTGTTTTGTATGCAGAAAAACTGTACGGGACTTTGAGAAAATATTGTGCTTAATAAAAGAGTGAAACTAAATGACTTTACAGAGAGGACAGGTAGAGAGATACTCAGAAATACACACGCTTTAGATGTGGACCTCTCTGAGGAAACCTGTTCAACTGGTGTCTGAGTCATTTGAATGATAGGTGGAGGCATCAAATGATTACACACTGTCTATACCTACCGAGTTTACACAGCTTGAGTGCCACAAATCTGTTCACCTGCAAAGAAACAAAAGTTATTAAACCAGTCATTGACCATGCTCTTTAATTCTATGTTTAAAAAAAGCAAGAAAATACATGTACTGTACTACAAGCAACTGGCGAGAGCAGTTTTTCTAGGTTTCAAACATATGCCATGATCGGGATATTCATATGTTTAGGAGGGTAATAAATCTCAGAAAGATTTCATATGTTCTACTGAATGATGGGAAATACCCCAGCATTTAAATCTGTGAGAGTCATACTGGTGATGTAATGAAACTGGAGTCACATGACAGTCACTGCAGTCCACAGGCTTTAAGTGTTGTGAAACTGCTACAGTAGACTGCACTGTAATTAGATAAACATTGCTTGTATTTATTATGACAACATTTTTTTTTGGTATTGGTTGGTAACACCAGGTGATCCAGGATATATGAAAAGGGTGCTAATGATTATCAGTTTCACATGTAGGTTGAAACACAGTCATTAACTGAAACATAAACAGCTGTGTAGGAGCTTAAACCTGGGTGAGGAACAGCCAAACTCCTCCAAACACCCCTGCCCTGGTATATACTACTTGGTCTTGTCTTTTCCCTAGTTGTGTCTTTGGCTGGGGGTGTATGTTAGGGCATTGTTTCTGTTTTGGGTGTTCCATTCAGCTTGCCATCTTGCTTTAATATAGGTGGTTATTCAGGTTTGGCATCTTGGGTAGCTTGCATTCTATTGTTGGTTCTTTTGATGTTATCCTCACTAGTTTATCGGCTTTTACATTGCCTGCGATCCCACCAAACTTCTCGAAAGCGCAAAGGAAAAACCGGAGAACATTCAGTTAAGGTGTGTCTGTTTCCTCCCACTTCCAAAATACTCTTTATTGTTCACTAGAAATGAGTAAATACACATCCCAGGACACATACAGTATTTGACTTCATTCACACCTTCAATTGACACTGTCCACAGATATTAATACCAGCTTTAAACAGAATCTTAGACATAATGTGGTAAATGTAAATGTGGTAGTTCTTACCCGAGTCATAACCTGTATAGTGATGTAGTGCAGTACTGCACCCAGAATCACTGCAATCATGTTGGCGTTATCGTTCAGAAACCTCCACTGGATCTCAGAGAGGGTCATGGCAGACACCACACGACAGATCACCAAAATGTGCGTTAGGCCTATGATCACCACCAGCTACATGCAGTGGAAAAAGACACAACATAGGGCTGATGATCACTTACTTTCTATGTTTATAATAACATGTGTTGAACCCAAAGTACATAAAAAGACATAACATATAACAAAAGACACCCGATAAACAATAATAGATAATAAATAAGTATGTTAAGCAAGATAACCACCATCAGATAGATAAAAATAAATAAATAAATAAATAAACCCCAATAAGACACTGAAACCCAAAACCAAATAACCACAGTCTCAGTTATTCAAATGCCAGTTTGTAAAAGTAGGTTTTAGGCCCTTTTTTAGTGAAGAACAGAGAAGGGGCATGACAGATTTTGAGCAGCAAACCATTCCACAGTCTATGGGCATAGATAACAAACGCATTCTCACTTTTGAAAAGTTTTGCAACGATGATCTCAAGGATGGATGAGGGGCAAGGGGCTAATATATTAAGTGCTTTAAAAACCAACAGGAGCACCTGTTTGAACCCTATACCTAACTGGTGGCCAGTACAAAGATGCAAAACTGGTGCAATATGCTCTCTCTTCTTAGTACGAGTCAGTAATCTCGCAGCAGCTTTCTGGACTAAGTGCAATCATTGCAAAGAAGACTGATTGATACCAGTACACAACAAATTGCAGTAGTTCAATCTAGAGGAAAGGAAGGCATGTATAACTTTCACAAGTTCAGAAAAACAAAGAATCGTAGCAATCTTAAGTGTTGAAAAAATAAACATTGCTTAACCATAGGTTCACTTGTTTATCAAATCTGAATAAAAAAATCAACTTGACATTTTTAACAGAGGACTTGACACAGGAAGACAGGACCATTAGTGATACTACTGATAATGAGGGGCACTGAACAACATGACCTCTGACTTGCCTTCATTTAATTGCAGAAAAGCTGACATCCAGCTTTTAATATCATCAAGACCCCAAAGATATGTCATCATTAGGTTTAATAGGAAGGTATAACTGAATGTCATCTGCATAACAGTGGAAGATAATATTGTGCTTTATAATAATCAGGGTCACTGTCTTGTTGGAAGGTGAATCTTCGGCCCAGTTTAAGGACCTGCACACTCTGTACTTTGCTCCATTCAGCTTTCCCTCAACACTGACCAGTCTCCATGCTGCCACCACTATGCTTCACTGTAGGGATGGTATTATGCAGGTGGAGCAGTGCCTGGTTTCTTCCAGACATGACGCTTAGAATTGAGGCCAAAATGTTCAATCTTGATTTCATCAGTTTGGCAGGTCAACAATGGTGCTTTATCTTAAAATGCCTTGTGATATGCTTTGACCATTCAGAGCAGAAGGGCTTGAAAGCAGAGAACACACAGTACATGTAGCTCAATTTAGGCTGCGACTCATGTGGAACCATAAAACTTTATTTGCTGATTGTAAAGTATTGGTCCATAAAGTAGGTCATTTGATACGACTTGATATGACCATGGGTTCACATTTTTCTGATTTATAGATATTGCATAAAGATTGTAGACATTTGAAGTGGGTCTCATTAATGAGCAACACATATTCACTCACTCCCATGAAAAAAAAATCAAAAAAGGGAATATGAGCAATGTGGCAAATTGAATGTCTTACCACCAATGTGTACAGCAGAAGAATGAGAAAGCTCTGTAGGTATGAGTGTTGATACTCCTTGGGCTTGCAATGTGGATCATTTACAATATCCATGATCAGTTCCTCCTGTGGATCCAACACAGTATTATTCAGATCTTTAGTAAATCACTTAATTGTGGTATAAGTTACTGGTACATTCTACTACAGGGAACATAAATTATTTATTGATCTTTTATATGTTTTAGGTACTGGTAGATCTTATAAAATTAAATAATAATCCACCTCATCTTCACACCAGTCAAAGACACTCCACCTGGAGACATGTGTTGATCGATGCCTCTTCCACAGCTCCAGAAACAGAGTGGCTAATTGAACATATTACAATGAATGATTAGACATAGATATGGATATGGTCTGGACATGTTTGTTTTAGTGATAGGAGGAGAATGATAACATACCCCAAACAGCCATAAACATTGCAAATGCCACAGTTCCTTCATTGTCAAATAGATGGCTCAACTAAAAAAAAAAAAAAACAATAGCAGATTACATACAGACTTTTAGTTTTTTTTTAACAAACTAATCAGGGACAACCACATTTTTATTTTCTTTTTCCCCCAATTTTCTCCCTAATTTAGTCGTCTCCAATTCCCACCCGCCTGGAGGAAAGCGCCCCCGCCCTCCTCTTGTATACATGAGCTCACAGACGCCCGTGACTGGACAGTGTCACGCTGATTGACATGGGGGGAGAACGTATGCTGCCCCTCCCTCCCTGAGAGCATGGCCAATCTTGCTCTCTGAGCCCCCGGCTATGGGCAGCTATAGCATCACCCGGATTCGGATTTGAACTCGCGATCTCCGGATGATAGTGCGAACGCGTTGTCGATGCGCCACTCGGGGGGCCCTACAACCACAATTTTAAGCTCTTATTTCATTACCTTAGCATAAAAACAGGTGTCTGACAACTTCCATACTTGGCACCTTTTGTCACATATTGGGCACATGGTGACATTTGACTCACAGACTTCCTTTCTACAACACACACACACACACACACACACACACACACACAAAGCATGTCAAAACATGACCCAAATCACATACATAATTAGAGACAAAGAGCTATAATTAACCCATCAGTGATAATCAACCCTTCACTTTGACATATAATTTACTCATATATTCATGAACACCACACAGCAGTAACCATTTTAACTCACTCACATCATGGGGTTTGAATCAAAGAAAGCCAGGCCATAAAGGAACACAACCACTCCAATGAATGCAGCAGGGATCAGCATGCGTGTGTACCAGCCAAGCCACAGAAAATACAATGCTACCTTCTCACCGAAGTAATCCCTGCAAAAACAAATTAATTACTAGTTAGGCAATATTTATTCACAGAGGAATAAGCAGAAGTAAAAACATACAGTGAACTGAATGTAGAGGTATAGATGGCTCTCTAAAAAGAACAACAGAGCAGGCATTACTTGATATCATCAATAGGTTGGCGGACAAGATATTTTAAGGCCCCCCAGTTTGCCCACTTCTTCGTCAGATACTGCTGCTGTGTCCTCTACAAATGCACACACATCATTGATATGGTTGTTTGTTTGTTTTTTTTAGAGCATAATCAATTTCATCTAATGTCTAAGGAGTAAATAAAAAATGTTTTACCTCATGGATGCAGAACATGGTCTCAAACACTTTTTGCCTCAAAAGATCCCTCAGGCCCTCTGGATGTGTTCAGAAGGATTAGAATGTAACTGATTTACATGGAGGCCTACAAAGAGTATCAATTATCTGTGTACTGCATACACTGGCTGCATAGGTAGTCAAAGTGCAGCATTAGTAAGCAGAATTAGCTTTTGTTAAAAGTTAGATTTGTGATAATGCTCTTAGTAATTTATTTCTTTATTTTCAAAGTTGTTAAATGAGAAATACTGATAACTTTACGTGTGGCCAAACAATTATAGTGAAATGTATCCATTAGGATAGAAACATATATCTAATATACAGGGGTTAGACAATGAAACTGAAACACCTGTCATTTTAGTGTGGGAGGTTTCAGGTCTATATTGGACCAGCCTGGTTCAAAAGAGGACAAATTGTTGGTGCACGTCTTGCTGGCGCATCTGTGACCAAGACAGCAAGTCTTTGTGATGTA
>JAOVVG010000037.1:5401496-5412275 GCA_028566375.1 Leptodoras nelsoni | reverse complement strand
CGCCCCACCCGGGGATCGAACCTGGGTCCTTCTTGCTGTGAGGCGACAGCGCTATCCACTGCGCCACCGTGCCGCCCGAGATCACAGTCTGTTATGTTAAACAACCTCATTATCTCTACTCTAACACTGAACACCAGCATTCCACAGGGCTGTGTGCTCAGCCCATTCCTCTAGTTACTCTTCACCCAGAACCTCCAGCATGCACACCGCTCACACACAAGCCATGGGGAGGGAAGACGTAGACCCCACTCCAGCAGGCTCAAGAACTATGTTTCCAATAACATGCGGAACTCTCAAACCCAGCACTAGCCCACACCCCTACTCTCCTTTCTCATTCAGGGGCTCTATTTATATCTATATCCCACTCCTCCCTCACATTCATTCAACATCAAGATCTACTTCAGGGTCTCACCCCCAATCTGTTTTGCACATTAGCTATTGATTTCTATTTACTTCCTCATAAACTATTTCCTTATTTATCAAACAACAAAACAACTGTCTGTACTTGTTCTCATATATAATGTTCATTCCATCTGTATATAACTCAGCTATGCCTTATCCCTTGCATCCTATCTGTAAACATTGCCTTGCCAGCAAGTTCCTTTTATTATCTGTATATAGTTCTTGTTTATTTACCCATATTACATATAGTCTCACCTGTAAATATTGCCTCATCAGCACAATATTCTACTACTAGATGCAAAACTGCATTTCATTGTACTTGCACTGTGTACTTGTACTGTAAGAAAGTTGAATTAAATTTAATTTAATCTCATGTCCAACTGCCATCATTTTGTTAGTATTTATAAATACTTGAATGTCATGAATGTCACTTGAGTGTCATGAATGGCTCAAGCCCTATAGCTATTGAAAAGCTTCTAATGCACTGTTGCCAATATATCATCATTAATGGGTGGGAAAAGAGCTGTTCAGGGTAACTCTGTCAGCAAAAATGCACAAAAAGTAAAAAAGCTGACACCAACTATATAATGATGGCTTTGAAGTTAAGGTCAGAAGCAGTTACGTCATCTTGAATCGGCTAAATAATCATATTGTCCAACATATTACTAGACCCTGACTAGTACTGCGAAACTCATCTGTGTCATGTACAACTCAATAATCCATGTCCAATCTCATACTCTCCCTACTGGTCTATGAGCACGCGACTCTGACAGAACACGTCCTGCCCTCCCTGTTTCCAAATTACATTAGTGCTTAACCAAGCAAACCATGAAAGACAGACATGAAAACCATTACAGGCAGCCGACAAGCTTATGCATTGGCCCTGTTAGTAAGCCAGATGACAAAGCGAGGCCTGGTCTCACTAAAGGTTGGGGGTATAGGCGGGGGGAGTGATGGTGCAGAGAGAAACAAGCTTCATTGGCGCAGCCTGTTCGCTTCCACGGTTGAACAAGCTCGACACGAGGAGTAAATTGCAGCCCAGCCAAACCTGTCATTACCCGAGGGCACTCGTTACGGCTGTGCCACTTGTTTTTCCAATTCACCCCTGAACAGCTATACTGTCATCCCCCTGTATGGCTTGAAAAGCGGGGTGGGGTGGGGGTCCAAGGGACGAACAAGACTGAGAGAATATCACAGGCCCCAGTAGATGGTGGGTAATTTTCTTAGAGGAGGATAATGGAAGGCAAGCAAAGCCCCCGCTGTGAGGGAGATGATTCCGATCTAGCTCAGTGAAGCCCTTAGCCACCTGCCAGTGGTGTTTACCGTCTCACTGACTGGCTTTTAGACTGCTTTAGTGTCCACTCTGGCATTTCCTCCATCTCTGTCCCTGAATCACACACATACAAGAATTCCAATGTGTCTCAATGACACCTCTCTACGTTAATAACAGAATACAGACCTATTATACCACAGTGCTGCTGATTTCTCAAATCTGATTGGTCAGAAGCAGATAATAGTGCTGGCTATCACCCAAAGCATAGATTTATATTAATATGGTCATTTGAATACATTATTGTTTCTATAGTAACAGCTCATTCACAGGCATGGGCTTATATTAAGGGGGGCAAGCCATCTCAGACAGCGGTATATATTTGGGTGTACATCATGTGTAAAAGAATGGCACATTCATTATTAAGCACTGCAATGTCTGTGAAGACAGTTTTTCCTGACTTCATGTGTTTCTCATGTAGGTTTTTAATCAGCACAAACAAGAAAAGATCCTTTCCCATCCAATGGCATAGTGTTGAAGAGGGACAGCTCTGCCGAGATGTTGTCTGGTGTAATTAGTGTTTCCACATCATTATCCTGAAACCGATCACAGATCTCCTGAGCGGTTCTGTCCAACACACCAAAATCCAATTCTTTGCAGCACCCACAGTTCCATCAGCATCTGATCCTGTCTCTTTCACTTTGCCGGACCTCCAATTATGCTGTGGACCTCGGTAATTTTGAGCGTACGGGTCACTCATTTGCTTCCAGAGTTGTTGAAAGTTGCTATCGGGTAGAGACTGTGCTGAGAGCTAGGCTCTTGACGGCAGCATAATTTAAACTTGGTGCTTTCGATACTCAGTACGTTGCTCGAGAACTCACCGCATCAGAATGCAAAAACTGAAAATCCAGTTGCCCACCGATTTGCACATCATTTTCTGATATTTCACTTAGAGGTTCAACTATTGCATCAAAGCCCTTGAGTGCTGCAGCAGGACAACTCCACCTAATATCACTAAGGGCTTTCAGTGTCGCCTCTTTTCCAACAAAGCCGTCACTGTTTGATCCCTGCACTCAAAAACAGCACGTCGTTCTGCCGAGTCCTCGATGAAGTTATCACAGCAGAGGTTTAGGACATGCAAATGGCAATGTATTTACACAGCTAAATTTTACATTTCGGGTTATGGATAGTAATTTTAAGGCTTTCCAGAACATTTTTAAGAGCAATTCTCTGTCTGTTCTTTCAGTGCAATAATATCCAACAAATGATCCATGCACTTCAAGGTATTTTAAAACCACTGCAACTTACTCGTGCCTGTTACTGCAGCTCAGTGGTTAAGAAGCTGGCCTACTAACCCAGAGGTCGTGAGTTCAAATCCCACCACAGTCAAGCTGTCACTGCTGGGCCCCTGAGCAAGGCCCTTAACCCTCAACTGCTCAGTTGTGTAAATAAGAAATGTAAGTCGCTCTGGATAAGGGCGTCTGCCAAATGCCATAAATGTAAATGTAATGCTACTGTCTTAAGTTTCATCAGCAATGAGGGCAAAAACTTCTGCTTCACACACTTACTGGGTAATGTGGTTTTTAATGTGACTGGACATAACAGCAATCAGTGAATTATGGTAGTTGCTGTGGACATAGCTACACTGTTTCTCTCGCTTCTCGAATAGCCAGTCAGTTAGGGGTTTTTCAGGAGCTCTTAACTCCAACTCTAAAACTTTGTGACAATTTTCTGCCTCATCTCTTTGCATTTTCACTGCAGATCTGAGAAGCAATGCTTCCAACTTTATGTGACGGTTCCTGTCCTTTTCAGCTTTAACACTGCAGAAATGTGAGCACCACATTTCTGCTGTCCTTTGAATCTTTCATTAGCATCTTTTCAGCTGCAAATCCAATTGTTTGAAATGTGTCTGTCTTGGTCTCCTGGCCTCCAAAAAAGCTCAGTCAAAAAGTTGCAGAGCTAGCCCCCGAGTGGCGCAACGGCAACGCGTTCGCACGATCATCCGGAGATCGCGAGTTCGAATCCGGGTGATGCTATAGCTGCCCGTAGCCGGGAGCTCAGAGAGCAAGATTGGCCGTGCTCTCAGGGAGGGACTCATATGTTCTCCCCCCATGTCAATCAGCGCGACACTGTCCAGTCATGGGCGTCTGTGAGCTCATGTATACAAGAGGAGGATTAGGGCTAAGGCCCGCCCCCGACGGTTGCATGAGCAGCAGTTCGAAAAAAGGACGCGGCATGCTTCAAGTGTACCGGAGGACGCATGCGAATCGCTCTCCCGGATTGGCGGTTCGTTGCGTGACAAGGGAGGGAAAAGCACTGACGGGTGGGAATTGGAGACGACTAAATTAGGGAGAAAACCGGGAAAAAAAAAAAAAAAAAAAAAGTTGCAGAGCTGTATGTGAGTGAGTCATAAATTCCATACCATTGTTTCCTAAACTACCTACCATCCTTTAGTGGAAATGAAATGAATGGTTGATATGGCCTACTCTCAATGAAGTTCACACATATGCCATGAGCTGCATCTCGTTCAGATGGCTGTTTCGAGTTGTGAATGGACGTATGGGTAACCTCTTCGAAATGCACATTAGCTGGAGTCAAGACTGGAGCAGAAAGACTTGCAAGGCAGGTAATTACAGAATCTATCATTCCTGTATGTAGTCTTTGAACAGCTGGCTTTTTAAAGATGTAATTGTCAATGTTGTTGATTTATATAGCCATGTAAACTAATGTGCCTTTACTGTAAGACTAAGATATAAAAAGAACATTACAAGTGCTGTCTAAACTGTTAATTGTTAATACCAATTCTTTATCGCTACTCGCCTGCCCCCTAGAGTCCTGGAGACGAGCCGCTGCTCGGCGAAATCCCTCGATATGGTGAAGCTTTCTATATAAAGATGGTCATTTGAAATGTATAAAAAGGGCCCCAGTGTCAGCACTTTCTCAGTATGTTTTCCATCACAGGAAAGTCTTCAGGACAGAGCATTTGCACTTTGCATGGTGACACACTGTGGCAAAAGAGTGCCCCTTAAAAGAATGATTGTTTATAGCAGCTATGCTTTAAGCGATAACAGGAACCACCTTGCTTGCTTATGTTTCATAACATTAATATATCTGGCAAATAGTTGTGGTATAAGGAGGACAAAATGTTGATTATTTTCCTGTAACAGCACACCCTGTCCTGCTTTATTCCTTACTTAAGATATTCATCAGGGCGTGTTGCATAATTGTCTCATTTTAATGGCAGTGGTACTTAATATACAGTATATCTATATTCTCACATATGCCTCTCAGCCTCTAAACAGTTAATGCAGATGGAAACAGGAATCTCTATGGTGAGAGCAGAACACAAACACACACAGAGGCCTTCCTCAGATGTCACTCTGGGAGTCCCTGCAGCTGCATCGTCTAGAGATGGGTCCATCCTCTGTGTGTGTGTGTGTGTCTCTGTGGCCATTCTGCAGTGTCAGTGCAGCATGTAACAGCAGATTCACATTAGCATTTATCACTTTTGGAAATTAGCACAAATCTTTAGCAACAATAACAGTTTTAGTTTCAATCTGGATTCCGCAGATGAAAGCATTTTGACTTGCTAAAGACTTTGGAAAAAATAATTATCACTTATCAGAACCATCAGTGTGTCAGTTTGGTCCATCTTGGTTATCGAGCTTAATTAGCGCCAGAGCTTCACTTGACTCCTTCCTACGGCCAGAGAAAGACTAGAAAAACATTCACTGCTCAAAGACCAGATCAGGCAACGATGAAAAGGTTCCTGAACTGCACCTGTGATGAGGCAAAAGTACTGAAACTGCAGAGTATGACTGTTAATATTTATGTGTTTATTTTATTGTCATTATAAACAAATATAAAAAAGCTGAAATGGCAGCGCTGGACGAGTTTTTACTGAGGCTATATGATTTAAATTCAGCATATTCTCATTAATATTGACAGAGGGAGTGACAGCAGCACATACTTAAAATGACAAAGCATTCTGAACTCTGCATATTTCTCCCTCCACTACTCACTGTCAAGCGATTGGTTCAATAAAAGATCACAAACAGGACTGCAGAGGAAAGGATGTGGACCCAAGAATGCGCTACGACTTTAAACGCACACACATGCAGCAGTGTTTTATTTAGCTTCGTTTAGTCTCTTCATTTCTTCATACTTCTCCCTCTTGGTGAGCCGCAAAAAATTTAATTGGATGTCAGTATAATGAAGACGGGCTCCCAGCTGAGCTCTCAACATGGCTGTCTCTTCCTCAGGGTTGCATCTGCTTCCCATGAGGCCACAGGGCTCTGCGTCATTCACAAAATTCATTCAAATGGCTGCAACCTCAAAGCCTCGCCTTCATTCAGAAATCTTTTTATAGCTAGGACTGTACCATGGAAGGGATGTGTGCTGAGAGCAGCAGTCTGGGGAGAGGGGGAGGAAGGGGGGTGTGTGTCTGTAAGAAAGTGTGAAGAACTGCTTATAAAGTACCTGATGAGAGCCTCTGTCCGGCCTTACTGCGTCATCAAGGTCCGATTGGCTCCCACACCTGTCCATACCTGACAAGGCCCGTGATTGGACGGTCGAAGAGACTGTGTAATGAATGATGGGTGCAAAGGCGTGAGTCAAATTTGCAGAAGTTTGGTTGGCTGAAAGTAACGACGTCAAAGCTGGGAGATGGGGAGAGATTGGTCAGGAGGCGCAGCATGCTCTGCAAACACAGAGCTCATCACTGACACACAAGCTCATTCACAGATACAGCGCAAAGACCGGCAACACATTTCCTCAAACTGAGTGATAATGACTGTGTGTACAGGAAATATTGTTTATATATCAAATGATTCACCAAAAATGAAACATACAGGTTTAAAAACACTTAATAAATAGGAAATAAATAAGATACATACATACATAAATACATAAGGATGACAGTGGTGCAGGGTGCTGCTCTGGTGGGGTGGCCTGGTGTGTGATCCTGAGCTCAGCTTACTGTCTTTATGGAAAATGTGCAATTCCTCCAGGTTCTCTGGTTTCCTCCTACTTCCAGAAAACATGCCCGTAGGTGGCCTGACTACTCTACATTACCATGATAATTGTGAATGGGTGTGTGCATGATGCCCTGTGATGGACTGGGTGTATTCCTGCCTCATACTTAGCATTCATGAGATCCCCACTTCCCCTGGCTCACTCCGTGGATGTCAAAGAGGATTTGTCAGAACACAGATAAAGATCCTGGGGTGCAAGGAATTCCCAAAGAAGCTCACTGGGTAGGAGAAAGCGGTTTGGAACAACTTTGTCGCAGTGGTTTGGGTCTTCTTCAGCAAGTCCAAGCTATATTGATCTGGCTCAGTCTCTGGTGAATATCTAAGGCACAATGGGCTGCAGGATGTCTCTCAAGGTCCATACCCTTGATGATCATCTTGATTAATGAACATGGGAGCATAACTCAGAGGAGCAAGGCCAGCAGTTCCACCAGGATTTACAGGAGTATGAACACCACTGCCAAGGACAATATAATGAACTTGTTGGGAGACTACATTTGGCAGCTGCTTTGTGAAAGTGATTTACAATATAATCACAAATCTCGAAAAACTCATCTAAAACGGCTCTAATTCCACCAAGACTTTCAGTGTTAGGTTTTTTAAATATTCCATTATTATGTCAAAACTGGTCAAAATGTACTGAAAAACTAAATTATTTTAAAAAGAAACATTCCTGTCTGGGTAAGAAAATTGCCTTATAACTTCTGACATCTTTCTGCCTCCAGCCTCCGTAATATCTTCACAGCCTCTCAGATTTAATATTCATTTCCTTATCTTTGCCCATTTTTTTGTCCGCATTTTTTTTGTAGATCATATTGTAAAAGATGCCATTTTTCTTTATTACCCTCAGAAACTGCTGGAGATGTAAAGTTTTTCCACATGGTATGTATGTACATATTTCACCCATTGTGTAGTATTCGTGAATGACATTTATGGTTTTATTGAATAAGTTGGGTAGTCAATAACGATGGGGTCTAGAGTAGGTCAAATTCCCGTTCGGTTAAGGACAATGCCTATGAACGGAGCATTGGGGAGAGGGGGGAGGGAAAAAAATAAATAAAAAAGCAGCACATGAAATATCAGATATCATAAATATCAAATATGAAATGAAATTTAAATGGCACGACTTGAGTGCGGCTGTGGGATTTAAACAGGAGTAACGTGGCACTGGTACGAGTCAGGAAATTGTGTGTGTAAGTTTCAGGGTGCTTTCTGACAACACTCAGGCTACAGGAAGACAGATGAGGTGGCACTAATCAGGCACAGTGTGAGAGGAGGGAAGGGGACAACACAAGTGCATTAAAACCCATTAGCTGCCTCCAACACCGTTACGCTCACTTATTTTGACAGATTCATGCAGCCGGGTGATTCTCTGCACAGAGGGTGTACACACACAATTCGTCACGTCCCTTGTAACAATTGGCCCAACCAGGCGTGACTGTACACAAGCAAATTTGCAGTGCAGGTTTCTATGCCCAGAGATACACTATCGCTTCGGGCTTTTGTTCGGATAGAAAAACAGGTTTTTTATTGATGCCGTTTCCACATCTGCCATGATACCGGTGTCCTCCTGGATTCTTGGATCTGATTGGTCAGGAGGGGTGGATTAATTTTCTACAGGCCAACAGCAGCTCAGACAGTCGCTCGGCTACGATTCAAACCCCAGGTTTAGATTGAAATGCATGTTCTAATACGTTATATCGACAGAAACGACACCTTCACGGGAACTTGTACAGTAAACAATGTACATAATCGGCATAAAAGGCTAATAAAAAAACCTTTACAAACCTTTTTTAGCAAAGATAAACATAATTATTGATATAATGAGGGATTTCTTTAAAGAGATCTTTATTTAGCATTTAGGGAAGAAGTCTGATCAAAAACACTTTGTATTGGTACATCGCCAGAAAATTATTTTGGGTCTTATTAACTCATTAATAACAAGTTTATAACCAATTAACGTATTCACTGAGATTCTACAACGTTAAATGTAATTATAAATGATTCAAAAAAATCTAAACAGTTAATGCAAAAATCACTTCAGGGAATATTATTTATTAGAATATATTCAACTTTAGGACAGTAACTCCACGTCACACTACCCCATCATTTATTATTTTCCTCCAACAGCACCCACTGTGTTTTATTCCTTATCGTTTATTATTTTGCTTCTCTGTTGGTTTTCCAGAACTCCCCATTCACACTTCAAACAGAAGCTCCCTTATTCCAAGGTGACTCCACCTCCACAAGCAGCCAACACCCCCTGCCGAGCAAGCCTTTCCCACCGTCCAAGGTGGATTTCACATAATGGATGAAAAAAGGCTCTAATTATAGCTAATTAGCAGGAATGCAAGTGTGGATCTCATTACCTGCCCCAGGATTCTGTTGACTCATATTTTTAATTAGTACATGGCAAGGGAGCCAGTGTGGTGCTGGGTAGGGATGACCATATTAATTGAGGTTTGGAGAAAAGTCTACATAGCAAATGTTGGAGAAGAAACCGACGGGAATCGATCGCGCCCCCGTACTCGCACGCACCTGTTCAGATGGCGTTCGGAAACGATCTCCAGATTCCCAAACAGAAATTATGAAGTTAAATCAAAAGTGCTATCATCATGACTTGGAGAAAGACTGAAAAGATTATCCAACTTTTTCTTGGAACTGCAGTCAGCTTAAACAACCGGATGAGACAGAGTAGGATGCACTTTCTTTGTTGATTTCCTTGTTCATTTTTGCATGTAGTGCGTAAATCTGGATCATTAAGCCATCAAGGGGCCAAGATCATCATGTTCATCAGAAATATAAGAAACTTTGGTTAGTCACGTTTACATGACTACCACACAGAGCCAACTCTCACGCCATGAGGAGAGGCAGAGCCAGAAATAAACCTTCGGCAGTGCCAATAAACAAGCCAACACACACACACACATACACACACACACACACTCTGCGTCTCTCTTTCTCCCACTAATAGTATTACTGTTTCCACAAAAAAGATGCAATAATGAAAGCAGATATTGATATTGACACACTGATCATTTTATTTTGAGTTGAAATAAGTACAAGCGTTATCGCCTCAGAGCAAGAAGGGCCTGAGTTCGATTCCCCAGCTGGGCAGCCAGGGTACTTTCTGTCTAGTTTGCATGTTCTCCCTGCGTCTGTGTGGGTTGCAGTCAGGTGAATTGGAGACTAAATTGGCCCGAGGTGTTTCCCTGCCTTTTACCCAATGAACGCTGGGATGGGCTCCAGCACTCCCCACAACAAAGCAGTAGGATGAGTGGCTTAGATATTGAGTGAGTAAGTCAATGAGAGACTGAGTGAAAGAGATTAGTACAAATAGTTTTCAGAATGTTAAGTAAGAGGAAAGGTTGAGAAGAATCATACACTCTGTTTGTGGAAAAATATATTGCTTTTGTACCAGATATTTGGATTAATAGAAAACTGTGCAAAAGTTGCAGGCAGGTCTGGAAAAATGCTGTAAACTAAGAATGCTTTCAAACACACACAAAGTGAGTGAAGAAAAGAAGAATCTAAATGCAATCAGTATTTCGTGTTACTACCCTTTGGCTTCAAACCAGCATCAATTCTTATAAGTACACTTGCACAAAGTCAGGGATTCTGTAGGATTATAGTCAGGTGTCCGATTAACCACATGGAGTTTCACATGGAGGATGAAACACCGTCATTTACTGAAACATAAACAGCTGTGTAGGAGCTTAAACCTGGGTGAGGAACAGCCAAACTCTGCTACCAAGCTGAGGCTGTGGAAGACAGTTTCATGTCACAGGACTACACCACGGCAAGACTGAGCACAGCAACAAGACACAAGGTAGTTCACAGATTTCAAAGCAGACTGGGGTTTCAAGATGTACCGTTCAAGCTGTTTTGAAGAAGCACAAAGAAACGGGCAACATTGAGGATCGTAGACGCACTGGTCGGCCAAGGAAACTTAATGCAGCAGGTGACAACACATCAAGCTTATTCCCTTCAAAATCTGAATATGTCCAGCAGTGCCATCAGCTCAGAACTGGCAGAAACCAGTGGGACCCAGGTACACCCATCTACTGTCCGGAGAAG
>JAOVVG010000037.1:5304643-5317611 GCA_028566375.1 Leptodoras nelsoni | reverse complement strand
TAACTGGGAATAAGCGGTACAGAAAATGACTGACTGACTGAGTTAACCTGAAAGACAAAAGATTCTCCAAGCAACCAGCAAGAAATATATCACCTGAAAGATTAAAAATGTATAGTTTGCCCATTTCTCCAACGGCACATCACTGCTCATTACAATCAGATTTGAGAAGAGAAAAATGCTTCAGCTTTTAAAAACAAAAGACAGAAAAGCAACGTCATGCATAACATCCAAGGTCCTTAAAAAGCACAGGACAGCACTTAAAGAAGTGTTAAAAGGAGGCATGCAACCCTTAATGGCCTTTCTACTCTCTCCATTCATGCCTCAACGTCTGAGAAGGAAGAAGATTAGAGCATCGTAATCTGTTTACGTGCATTTGTGGAATCCCCCATTTCTGCAGGCGCAGGTTAGCAAGCTAATGGGTAAAAAGGAAGTGAATCCTCCACCTGTGCTGCTCTCCGTGCACTGGATACCTGCGTAGGAGGCGCTCGACTGCTGAAAGCCTACATTTACCCACTTTGGCATAATTGCTGCGTTTACTCTCGGCCCGCCTAAGTGCTCCATTCATGCCGCTTCGCTTCGCCTGATGAGAGCCTCCGTGCAGGGGTTGATTGCTTTACAATAGCAGATCAAAATATTAGCATGATTCCTCTCAGGGATCATAGAGTGTGTTTGACTAACACTATCATTAAGTTGTCCGTCAAGCAGCACACACAGAAGACTGAATGAATAGTAGAGTGGGAAAAAAAGAGACCCATTGTAATGGCAGGGAAATTACTGATGGTCTGTTTATTCCAGATCATTAACTACAGTGAAAGAAATGATTCGCCTCTGAACCATCAATTACCAAAATTATTAAATTGCCTCAAATTGATACAAAAGGCAGTTACATTGTGCGTTATGTTACAATCCTTATCTCAGTTAAATCCATTTCCTAAAATTCTGTTGATTTCACTAAAGCAGGCTGATTAAACACATTACCTTGAACCAAGTATCATTGGGGCCTTTAGTTATCGGTTAAACAGAGATTCCTTCTCACGTTTCCTAGTTTTTCTAAAGCAGCTCCACATGGATGTTCCATCAAAGTAAGCTAAAAAAAAAATGACATGTTCTGTCTGCGCATATGAGGACATCTCTGGAAATACAGGATACTTTAAACCCAAAGCTCAGAACTGAAATCAAGCAAACCCGCTCAGCCTCTTGGCCTGACAAGCAAAACATGAACGCCACATCTGCGATGCTGCAGGTTCCCAATTAAGGCATAAGCTCCCTGGTTGTTCTTTATTTAATTGCCTGATTATATTCAGGCACTTTTTGGCAAGCTCTTCCTGCACCAGTTGGCTTATGGGCGGATGATGGTTAAGTTGAGAGATCCAAACTTTAGTCAGGAGCTGAGCGCTTGACTCACTCACTGACCCGAGGCCTCCACCTGCACCGGCAATGCTTCTAATCGTAGGACCCGGAGAACTCCTTGCTGAGCAGCTCGCCACAGCAGAAGGCCTTTTGACTCATGCCCATCTGGCCTGCTAGAATGTTAAGAGCACGCCAAGGTCCCTGCTAGCACCATGTTACCTCGCCCGAGCGGATCGAAGAGCCTTCAAAGTTTTGGTGATGAACAAGTTCCCTTGCAGCACGACTACATGTGGTTACTAAAGGAGATGACAAGTCAACAAGCCGCCTCCGAGTTCTCCCACGTACGCACATGATTACACAAACACAGAAGTACAAAATCACACCCCGGGCAAGATATTATTTGCACTATACTAATTATTATATATTATGTACTCTTTCAAAATCATTTTTGTGTATGATTCTCTTTTATTAGATATCTATCTAGAAGCTACATCAAGACTTATTTATTCTTACTCATTCTAAAGGCTTACTTAAAGGATGATGATGATGATGATGATGATGATGATGATGATGATGATTCACAGTTGAAATCCTGTCTTTCTGCATTACGGTTATCTTATTACCTTAATCTTTCAAAGCAAAGGGATATATTCAGCCGAATTTTTCTTTTTCCCTCCATATGACATTTTAGTTGTGGATATTTTCACAGATATCTAAACATATAAAGTTGATGGTTTACCTTCCAATTTATGTCAGTGCCATATGGCTATGCTCTCCAGAACGTACTGCCCAAACTTTGTGTGTGATTGTAGGTGCGTCATGGTCACCTGCCATGTACCTCACAGGGTGTGAGATGGCAAGTCATTTTTTTAAGGCAGTGGGATACCAGTCTACAGCTACGGCCAAATTTCAAAGACAAAACCATGTTCTTATCTCAACAAAATGAACACAAACTCCAACACAGAGCAGACTGGTAGGGGATTGGATAATCATCACAGGATTTTGACATTTCTTCAGGGACTTCCAGATAAGGCCAGGTCCTAATCTACTCTCGGTGCATGTGGTGCACCGTGATGGGAACCCCCATCTCCTCTGGAGATAACTAATCCTTACTTTTCATCAGAGATGACTCAACAGGGCCCTTATCTACACTAACGTTGTGTGTGGCCACCACGGCACTGCCTCACAGCACCATGGATGGCATCTTTCTTCGGAACGATTATCTTATTACTCCCTTTCTAAATGGTGCAAAATCACCACCACCTGCCATTGTACCCTAGGAACCTGGTGTAGGACTACCTTGCTACCTTTTGGCTAGCAGGAGTGCTGCCTTGCATTTATTGCTGGCCAGATAACTCCAGGGTGGCTTGGTGGTTGACCCTGGTGGTCTTATCCCTGAACTTTGTGAATCAATCAACTTTGCAGCCTTGTAACGAGGGTTACCTTGCAATGTATTTCTTGTTGTGCTCCCTATACACCCTATAATACTATTTAGACCAGAAGACAGGCATCCAATCTCAGACCAACTGTTCATCTGCGATGGAGGAAAGACATGATGAGTTCCCTTGTCTAAGCAGAGGAATGCACACTAGGTGGTGAGCTGTCGTCACCTTGGCCAATAGACGGGCTGAACGCCCACCCCCTACTATGGCATGCCGCTCTATGGGGAGATCCTCCTCCCCACTGTACTATCAGGGCTTCAGAGAACAATATTTACATACATACCCAGGGAACTGTTGAGTTTATGGTGTCTGCTGGTGATTCACTAGTAATGACACATCCCAATAGGCCACTATGCCATTCGTTTGACAAAGAACTTCATCCTCAGCACAAATGGCCAATATCTCCTTTCAAAAGGGCAATATCTTCTATTAATTATTTCTGAATGACATTTCTCCTATTCTTCTTCTTCTTCTTTGACTTCTTTATTTCCCTGCTGTTGTCACTTTGCTGTGCAGGTGCTTTAAATTCACAACCTCAAAAGATGTCAGTTTGTCTTTCCTGGTATGTTTCTGTTCACACACGGTAATAACCCGGTAGATTTATTAGGTCTCGTGATGTTGACTATTGCAAGTATTCACATTTAACAATTAATTTAACTAATTCCTGTGTAAAAGTTCACAAGATTAAACCATGTTTCTTAAACCTCATGTCACGTTGATTTGTGAAGAGGTGCCTGAATAAAAGCTGTTTATGGCACGTGTTATTTTCATGTTTTACAATTATACATCACTTTTCTAACTAATATACTAGCTAATATAATAACTAATGGCAAAAATGTGTGTCCTAAAAGTCATACAGCATGCAAGAAGCTACGTTCCGGTATGCATACACTGAAATCATTTTTCTATGACTGAATCACAAATGGCACTCTATTGGTCATATGTCACTTGTTGCATTAAGTTACAATGTGGTATATCGATATCTAGTGCTCTGATATCAGACCGTATTTCCGTGTAAACATGACCTAAATTCTCAAGATACAAAAAATAGCTGACATCACATCGAGAAACAGAAGCTCCTGACCTGGCCTGGCTTGATGTCCATGTACTGCAGGACCTCTTTCAGCAGAACTGGAGTGTGTGGATCTTGGTCAGGCTGCGTAGACAAACGCTTCATGCTTTTGCTATGGCAGTCTGGTGTGAAAGGAGAAGAACTGGAGCAGAAACGCTGAGGCGGGTTTGGCTTCCTCCAGCAACGGCAATATGAACACTTGTGCACTCTCCACTTTCCACGACAAGCCAAGCTCAGGGGCAAGGGCAAGCCACGACAGAAGAGCGTCATTTGGAAACTGAAAATAGATAAGAATGGAGAGTTCACATTTATTATAGGCAGAAATTTAAGGCTATGGAAGAATATCAGGTACAAAAAAGTAAACCTGTTCAGTATTGTAACTGTTCAGTACAATGACTACACAATCTGCTTTCTTAACAGACTTGTATAAAACTTTTCTTTTTAAAAGCTGATACAACATTAGAATTACACAGGAAACACTAATACAGTGCTGAGAAAAAGTATTTGCCCCCTTCCCAGATTCTCTTCTATTTTTGCAAATTTGTCAACTTGAATGTTCCAGATCATCAAATTACTTTTAATATTAGATTAAGATAACCCAGGCAAACAGAAAATGCTGTTTTATACTATGATATAATTTATTGAAGGGAAAATGCTGTTCTGTCCCTACCTGGCCCTGTGTGGAAAAGTAATTGCCCCCTTAGCAAACAGTTAAGTTTAATTGGCTATTAAGTTCAATGTCATTAGCCACACCCAGACATGATTACTACTGAACCTGCTGAATCTAAACATCACTTAAACAGAAGCTGTCTGGCAACGTGAATCAGGTTAGAAGGTCTCAAAAAGAGATTCAAAATACAGATACAAGACAAATTCACTGAAATCTACCAGTCTGGAAAGTGTTACAAAGCCATTGCTAAGACTCTGGGACTCCAGTGAACCACGGTGAGCGCCGTTATCCACAAATGGAGAAAACTTTGAATAGTGGCAAACCTTCCCAGAAGTGACCGGCCTACCACACTTATCCAGGAGGTCACAAAAGAACCCAAAAGAACTGCAGGCCTCTTTTGCTTCAGTCAGTGTACACGATTCCACAATAAGGAACAACTACATCATCAACTAGATATCAACTATCAACTAGATAAGATGACAAGACTGTGGGGATAATATTCTGTGGACTGATGAGTCAAAGGTGGAACTTTTTGGAAGACATGGGTCTGTTTACATCTGGTGTAAATTAACACAGCATTCAACCATAAGAACACCATAACTAAAGTCAAACATGGTGGTGGTAGTGTGACGTTCTGGAACTGTTTTGCTTCTGGACCTGGACGACTTGTCAAAACTGATTGAACCATCTATTACTATTGTAAAATCCTCAAGGAGAATGTCTGCCCATCAGTTCGGGCCGTAAAGCTCAAGTGCAGCTGTGTTATACAGCAGGACAATGATCTGAAACACACAAGCAAGTCCACCTCTGAATGGCTCAAAAGAAATAAAATGAAGGTTCTGCAAAGAAGAATGTAAAAGATGCTGTCTTTATCGTATATTAAAATTATTTGGATGATTTCAACATTTAAATGTGAATTTTAATAGAGCAAATATTTTTTTCTCTCAGCACTGCATGCATAAACAGCATATTACCTACATTCGGGCAAAATTATTCTGCTCATAATCAACCTTAAGTAATGTTTTTTTTACATTAATTATTCACAATTTTAGAGTATTTTTATATATTTGTTTTAGTAAAGAATGTTGTTGTTTACTCTTTATTAATGAACAATTATTCATTAACAGATATTAGATAATTATAGAAATTGCTGAAAGACCTGCAGTTCACCAGCATTACTATAAATAAGTTAAAACCAAGTTAGACTTGCCTTAATTTTCTCTTGAGAGTTTATATTTTTTAATTTTATGGTGGGTAAAAGATCAGAGGTACACACAGTGTAGATGTAATTTTGCATTTTATACACAGATTACTGCTAAAGACCAAAAAAAGCCAAAAACAGCAAATAAGACAACATTTTAGTAAACATTAAATGTTTCTTTTCAATTTCATACGGCTCTTAATTTGACAACGTTTTCAGCAAATTAAAAAAACAGCTTCTATGTTGATATTGTGTCATGCTCCCCACGTCAAGCTCCTTTCACGTCAGCGGACGGTCGACACTGTAATGTAATTGAAATTACGCAGATGGGTAATCGCTGATTGTGCAACTGTAATCTGTAGTTACACTGTAATCTAGGTTGGGCCAACTACAGAAAAATGCTACCAGCAGAGTGCAGGAAAACACAGCCAATTAATTAAAAAAGCAATATGGCAATGAGTTATACTGCCATATGTTACCGTTTACATGACTTACTGGCAAAGGCATATTTTTTCTCCATGCCACCTTCAGGAAAACAAAATAAGACCTACTGATAATGATGAGAATGAAATGAAAAAAATGAATGAAACCAAGAAGTAACAACTGCCTGAAAGACAAACTTCTTCTAATTCCTGTTACACCAACAAAACTCCTAACACTACCTGCACCCTAGACTATACATTTACATGGCAAAATGG
The DNA here is from genome assembly GCA_028566375.1 of Leptodoras nelsoni. Taxonomy (NCBI): domain Eukaryota; kingdom Metazoa; phylum Chordata; class Actinopteri; order Siluriformes; family Doradidae; genus Leptodoras; species Leptodoras nelsoni. The sequence continues at coordinate 5,311,178 of JAOVVG010000037.1, read as the reverse complement.
TAGACGAATTGATATTATACCAATGACTATAGAGGCAAAAAAATTTTCAACCATTCTTCTACTGCTGTAGGCAGCCTGGGGGTGATTACATTATAGAGTTTATAATTGGAGCACAGGTTGGGTCATCAAAAATATTTTAATTAAAATATTTCCTGGAAGTAAGGGACTATAAAAGTTATAAACAAAAAACAGCACCAGAGTACCTACAAAACTGTTTTAGGTGTTTTGTTTTTTTTAAGATTATATCATATTGGTGTCTATAACACTAAGGGACAAGTATTAAAAGATCCAAAGCACGTTTTTGATTTTGGAAGCACTTTAAATGCTCCAGCACCAACACTATAGGACACTTTAACTAACTTTAGGCTCATGTACAAAATAACTTCACGTTTTTCTAACCTATAACCGTTTTAATATGCACTTATTGCAATGACAAATCGAGTCCCAGATGTGTTTGTTTTGATTATACTTTACTGCAGCACACTGATGATCCAAATGAAAATTCAAGCGTAGTGGCTATAAATAAAAATCGATATACTATATAATAAGAACGTGCATAATGTGTAAATTCACCACTCACTATCGAAACAGCTATTACAGCATGGACACATAACATTGAGCAGAGGAACAACATACCACTCGGCAAGCTGCGCCGGCATGTGTTTGGATGGTGTGCACCTTCGAATTGGTCCCGGCTGCAACGTGTAGCGAATTCAAGTTCCTCCTGCATCCATCCCAGTGTATTTATTTATTTATTTATTTTGTGGCGCTCATATGGTTTCAAGAAACCTTTCAAAGAAGGTTTAAAACTTTCAAGAAGGTTTAAAATAACCAAAAATATAAATACCATATGAAGCTTTGTTTCTTTACATGTTCATCTTCATTCGTACATGTATCATTTAAACAAAATGCATATAATACAACTACAGTATATTTAAATCTATATATTTATTTGTATTTAAATACTTATACTTTCCCTGTATGATACACATTTTTTTAATTGTTTTATTTGTTAACTGACTCTGGCTCTAGCATCACGTTTTTGAAACCCAGGCCAAAGCTTTCGGCGTCACGTGACGCGTCACCGTCCTCTCGTCCAATCAGATTCCGAGTCTCCTGGTGGCTTGTGTTTGAAAATCTTCGCGCTGAGAGCTGCGGCTGTAAGAAGCATTATCCTCTAGAAAGTGTTATGTTTTGCAATAAATAGCTAATTCCGCGCTTCGCTGTGGATAAATATATTGTTTCGAGAGGTAAATGAAACTGTACGTTATTCTATAAACGTGAAGTAACAGCTGACAGGTGTGTAACTGGTAGCTGTGTTAGCTTAGTAGCCAGCTAAGGTTTACATAAAGCTAAGCCAAGCCATGCTAGCTTAAAGCTAAAAGGGCCATACTGGCCCAACGAGTAAACGTTTCACATCATTTATACCAAAAGGAAATCTTTAGCTATAATGTAGTAATAGTTTTGTAGGATTTACGAGGCCAAAAGACAGTGAATGAAGGATGCTGTGCTGTTCTTGTAGCTGCATGTATAGGTGACAATAACGCTGGCTAATTAGCTGCAGAAGGCAGAACTATACACTGGCACGGTCATGAATCTACTATCTAATTATTCATTGTTGTAATCATGTAATGCTATTTAAGGGAAACAAATGTAATGTGAAAATAATTTGCAGGGAAAAATCAGTCGAATGTATTAAACCAAACAAATGAAATGGGTGCATCCTGTAGCAATGCAAACCATAAGGCAAGGGTGCACAAACTTTTGCACATGCAGTAAGCCTTGGATTAAATATCATGATATGAGGATCCACTGACTGTCCAACATGTGCATGCATCATGTCCAGTTGTTATGTTATATTATATTATAAACATGTTTTTCAGCTCTATCTTCTCCCGAAGCTGTTGCGATGCCAGATCAAGAGGTGTGCAGCCACGTAAAGGTGGTGGTCCGAGTCCGCCCTGTAAATGCCAAGGAAACGGACGGAAACTTCAAGAAGGTTGTCCAAGTAGTGGATAACCACATGCTTATCTTTGACCCCAAAGAGACGGCGGTCTCTTTTTTTCCTGGCCAGAAAGCAGGAAAAAGGGATGTGACCAAAAGACTGAGTAAAGACCTGAAGTTTGTGTTCGACCATGTCTTCGGGGAGGATTCGACACAAATGGAAGTATTCGAAAACACTACGAAGGGCGTAGTCGATGGAGTCCTGAACGGCTACAACTGCACAGGTGAGGCCATCAGATGAAGAGTCAGATTGCATAATGTGATGTGGTCAGTTATAGAGATACAGAGGTCATAGCTTGAACTCGGTACGTTATGTTCTTTCCAGAATAATGAATATTGATCAGCAGAGCTACAGATACGTCCTTGTAGACAAGTAGTAGACATCTGTAGACAACCTGAAACGCATTAATATATATATTTGAATTGAAATATTTGGGATCGGTGCTGATTTTGTTTTGCTGATCCTGTATTTTTTGTTATTTCTGTAAGATGTTAGTTGTTGTTTGCTCCTCTTGTGTTACAGGAAGTTATTTCTAGCACAGTTACAGTGCATTTGATGGGAGAAGGGAAAAAAAATTCAGACAGCAAATGCTACATGGCAAGTTTGCACTGCAGAGACTATTTAGCCAGCTATGAGATGGTGAACAAGTTGACATTGACCAACTAACATGAATGTTGATGCTTAGGTCAAAACGATCTGTTTAAACAGAGTAAAAAGACTGAAAGACTAAAGCGCTGTTGCATCGCTCCCTTTAAGCAGGTATTCAGATGCATTCCAGCTGACATGATTGTAACAGCTATTCGAACGGGTTTGTGGTGAATGTAGGAAAGTGAGAACAGACTGACGTCAGTGACGCATGTTGAAGCTCAAAAAGTCAACCTGAATATCATGACGTAATAAATTATGGACTCCGCTGAACATCACTTATCAGTTGTAAATCATGCTTTGCAAGTTATTCTGGTTTTCATTTTTATTTTTTCATTTAATGGGGACATATTATGAAAAATGAAAAATTTATGGTTTTGTACACATACATTTGGGTCTCTGGAGTGCCTACCAACCGACAAACTTTAAAACATGTTGTTAATTCTTTTGAGCCATTCAGAGGTGGACTTGCTTGTGTCACAAACCTTTTCCTTCAGGATTTTCTGATAGAGAGCAGAATTCATGGTTCCATCAATTATGAAAATTCATCCAGGTCTTGCAGAAGTAAAGCAGCCCCAGAACATCACACTACCACCACCATGTTTGACTGTAGGTATGGTGTGCTTATGGTGGAATACAGTGTTCACTTTACACCAGATGTAACAGGAGCCAAGTCTTCCAAAAAAAATTCCATCTTTGACTCATCAGTCCACAGAATATTATCCCAAAAGTCTTGTTGGTCATCTAGATGTTTTTTGGCAGGTGTGAAACGAGCCTTTGTGTTCATTTTGGTCTGCAGTGTTTTGAGCCTTTCAGTGCTCCCATGGATGCCATTTTTGTCTCGTGTCTTTCTTATTGTGGAATCCTGTACATTGACTGTAACTGAGGTAATTAAGGCCTGCAGGTGTTTGTGACCTCCTGGATGAGTTATTGATGTGCTCTTGATGAAATGTTGGTAGACCGGGCACTCCAGGAAAGGTTCACCACTGTTCCAAGTTTTCTCCATTTATGGTTAATGGCTCTCACTGTGCTTCACTGGAGTCCCAGAGCCTCAGGAATGGCTTTGTATTGTTTACATAGTGGTACATTTCACTGGTTTTGTTTAGCATCAGTATTTGAATCTCTTGACAAGGTGGCATGAAATGCTGCTTTTTGAGACCTACTAACCTGCTTTGCGTTGCCAGACAGGTTTTTTTGAAGTAATGTTAAGATTCAGCAGGTCTGGCTGTAATCATGTCTGGATGTGGCTAGTGACATTGAACCCAATGCGCGATTGAATTTGGTTAACTGGTTGATTTAGTAGCCAAGAAGGCAATTAATTTGTCACATAGGGCCAGGTAGGGCTGGACGGCATTTTCCTTCAAACAATGAAATCATTATTTCAAAATTCATTGCATTCACAATGAAACATTCAAGTGTGACAAATATGCAAAAATAGAAGAAATCTGGAAGTGAGCAAATACTTTTTCACAGCACTGTATGTAGATTCCTCCAATTTTAAACACTCCCCAAGTCATGAATTGAAAATAGATGCTTCTCTTATATTTTGTGATTATTCTTTTATTGTGTGTTCAAATTGTTGCTGGGCCTTTGGTTCGCCCCAAACTGAAATAACGGACAGCATCTGCTCTCTACTCCAGCGCCTCTTTAACAGCCTGGACACCGTGTTGTGAAAGAACTTATGACCACGTGGCCCAAACATCTGGGTTTGTAGAAAATACAACCCGCTAGAAATCTCCTCCGATTGTCCTTTTATTGCTGTCCAGGTACAAGATTTTTATCACCGTGGAGATTCCTGACGCCCCCCTGATTAACGAATCCAATCTGAATGTGGCTTGTTTGTCTTGTGTTTGTGTAAGAGCTGTTGTGTGGATCAGCAGCACCGTTTTATGACCTAAAACACGTCAACGGATTGGAAAATATAAGAAGCCCTATCAAGCGTTTCAGTATCAGGTCACTATAATAAAACCTATAATCTCATCATGGCATGTGTATACAGAGGATAGAAAGCTATTTTGGATTCAGCCTATTGTTTAATGATTAATCACGTTAGCATATTGACCTAAAGGCATACTGTTTATCAGTAAATCAAATCATAATTGAGATCTATCGATTGGTCCGAGTGTAGTTCTGCATAAGCAGTGAGTGAAATGAAACCCAGGTGCCTTTTACGTGATTAGTTTCACTCTGCAGGGAAACTGCTGCGAGATCTTATTCTGTCATTTTTACTCCTATGTGTTTAATAAAATTCCTGCATACGAGATCAGTTCACACATTTTGGTCTGGGTCATGGTTGTAATCCACCATGATTTGGTCTTTTCTGATTTCGCTCTGACACTTCTGGGCAAACAGGTCCAGGAACTACTCAAGCACTGTACTTGGTACATTTTGAAAGATAATGTGTAAAAAAAAAAAGTTATGAAATTGAAAGACCTCTCCAGACATTCGAGTGCATGTCTGGATTCAGTCTAGAAGGCTTGGAAAGCAGTAAACTACACAAGGGCTTGGTATGAATGCTGATGCTCAGCTTTTATTTTAAATTTAATGGAAAAAATGGCATGCAGTATTTCATCAGAGGAATCTTATAAGCACTACAATTGAAATATTAGACCGTTAAATATTATTCAGGGTTTGTGTGTGATTTTAAAGGAAGAGTCAGAGGTTTTCTTCACATCAGTGTACAATTGTTGCCTCCAACCTCATGGTTTATTGCATTTTGGACCTATTGAACTAGTAGGTTTGGACCTCGAGATCTTGGATTTTAAGACCGTCATATATTTTCACGTTTGACGTCATTCTGATTTGTGTCTGTGTTTGCGTAGTGTTTGCCTATGGAGCTACAGGAGCGGGGAAGACTCATACAATGTTGGGCAGCGCTGAAAACCCGGGTGTAATGTACCTCACCATGCAAGAGCTCTTCAACAGAATGGACCTAATTAAGGAGGAGAAAGTCTTTGATGTGGCTTTCTCCTATCTAGAGGTAATCCAATTTACAGAAGGATGTAGGATGTGCAGTAATGTTTATTATTCCTATTATTATCGTTATTGTTGTTGTTATTTGCATCATTTTATTTATTTTTAGGATTTCATCCTATTTTATTCGTTTTTATTTATTTGTTCATCTTTATGAAGTTGCTATCCATTATTATTGTATCTCATCCTTATTATTGTTAAAATATGATAACTTTTTTTTTGTATTTTTATTGTGAAGCCACTTTTATTATTTTTACTATTAGTTTTATTATGTCATTGTATATAATTATATCAGAGTTTAATTAACGTATTTGCTATCTATAAAGGTATTATTGATTGTCAGCACTCTTTGCCTCATTATTTTTAAAATGACAATTAGTGTTTTACAAGTCAGAGTGTTTATTAATGAACAGACTGTAAGCGTGTCCTGATCTTTAAACAAACCCCATCTTTCTGTGTTTGTTATTATCTTGTGTCTTATTAAACACGTTTACTCCTTATTCACCAGGTCTACAACGAGCAAATTCGGGACCTCCTGGTGAACTCGGCTCCTCTAGCAGTGCGAGAAGACAGTACAAGAGGAGTGGTGGTCCAAGGCCTGTCTCTTCACCAGGTATGTGTGGGACTGAGAGATTGTTAAATCACCGTTTAATCGTGTTCTGTTCCACGGTTTACTGTAGTGCAGTGATGAGCATTAAGCTTTTTTTAATATGAAAATGTAATTCAGAATGGCAGGCAAGATGAGAAGTAATAAGATAAGAAATTAGTAGGGAATACAACACTTCAGGACATGCTGCTGACGACACGGTGGCTCGGTGGGTAGCACCTTTGCCTCACAGCACGAAGGTCCTGGGTTCGATCCCCGGGTGGGGCGGTCTGGGTCCTTTCTGTGTGGAGTCTGCATGTCCTCCC
>JAOVVG010000037.1:5244090-5254357 GCA_028566375.1 Leptodoras nelsoni | reverse complement strand
ATATATATTTTTTTTTTTTCCCTTTGATTTCAAAATATACATTCCAACTGGTAATGATTGATTCAATCCTTTATATACTGTTGGTGCTTTTAAATGGGTTAAATATTGATTTGCGTGGGTTTGGTGGTGTGCAGACTTTAATATTATTGATAATAATTCAGAGTATGATTTAAAGATGTGGATTAATTTTCTATAACAGCAACTCCAACAGTAGTGCTGGCTGTAATTCAGATCATAGGTTTGTATTAATGCGCTCCGTATAAAAAACTAATCTAATACTTATCGTTACTATAGTAACAGTTTCACAGGGACTTGTATGGTGGCCTTCTATATAGTCTAAGGCTAATAATAAACAGATAAGAAATGTGTTGTTAACACATTTAACACGGAAATATACTGTGTATACTCTCAATATGTAGATGTTTTCCGTAAGGAGATGTTTAGTTAACCTTTATGAAGGGAGTCTCCAGTGTCAGGATAAAGGACTGTGTGCATTCTTGTTTCTCTGTAACATGACAAGCTGGTGAGGCAGCAACAATGTAATGCTGCTATAACATAATGTAAAGCGAGAAATAACTTCTCTTGTGGTTGCTTCAGAACTTTAAATGGATAGGAAGCATAACATCCTGTTCATTAATATATTAATGATAAAATGGTAATAATTATTGGCAAATTGCTGTGGTATAAAAGGAATAAACCACATCAGGATGAGCTGTTACTCAAAGATAATCCTTCCTATAACAGCATGTCCTGTTGTGTTTTATTCCTTATTCTGTATATTACTTGCTTATTATCAAGCATCCTTTATTTTAAAGCTTACAGGTTTATTCTCATTCCGAGGGATACATGTGAGAGTATAGGTGGAGTGGAAAAATGTTATCTATTACATAATACGATATGTATCTTGTACTGAACTCTTATTTTATTATTTATTTGTAATTATGATCCCTCAAAGAAGCCATTTCATCTTTCAGCATCTTTCAAATTTCACTGTCAACCATGTCAGGAAGATTGACATGAAATTCTATGGCAAAAATAGTTACATCTTTATCAAGAGTTATACATAAAACGTGGGACTTTTACATGACCGTGTCCCACTAAGTAGCTTTTACAAACATTAAGAACAAACAAATAATGGCAAGATTGTACAAATTTGCATAATCCAACACATACGAACCATTATAAATGGTTAAAGCCGTAGTGAGAAATGAGCCCATGGCTGTAGCTTTACTTCTTTGCTTCTCTGAGACAAGGTTGTTTATGAGCACTTTAAAAAGTAATGTTGCTACCATATTTTAGGCTTAAAATGCTATCATATTCATTATTGCTCTACAGTGAACGCTCACTTCTTCATGTTTGTGCACTCTTGCTAAATGCAAGGCATAAGCGGCGTTCAGTGTGTAAAACGGTAATGTTTAATTAGAGGAACCTGAACTCTCAAATCAATTTTATTTGTATAGCATTTTACTAATTGTCACAGCATAGCTTCACAGAAATCTGGTTCATGATTTGGATCCCTAATGAGGATGGTGAGGAAAAACTCCCTAAGATGATATAAAGAAGAAATTTTGAGAGCAATTGGACTCCCGGAGTCTTCTGGATGACAGTGGATAGTGAGATTATAAATCTTTACAGTGTACAGGTGTAGAGGAGTAAAGGCAAACAGTACTGAGTGTGTTATAAGGATGTTCAGTATGGGCAGATTAGGAATAAGTATCCTGGGTTGAGCACAGGGCAGTCTGTATGATTAGAGCAGAAGGTCTTAGGTTCAAGTCTACAGTATTCATGTGAGCTTATCCAGTCATAAATATAGGGTCTTAGCAGCATAATATAGGAACTAGAGCAGCAAAAGCTCACACAGAATCTGCTGATGTCCCCAAAGCATTCATATAAGAGCTATAAATGCTTGAGAAAAGCACTAACTCTATTAGAGTGTTGTCAGAGTGCTGGCATTGAGTTATTTGATTTAATTACTTATTTCTTTTTAGTCATGATGTCTTGTGGCCCTGGAGCAATGGGACTGAGGAAAAATGAAGTTTCATTAACTCTTTGTTCTTGTGGTAAACTGGTCTATATTAAAGTAGATATATTTCAATACATTTCTAATAATCACTAGTGACTGATAATAGAGATACAAGCACCATTGTAGCACTTGTATTTATTTATATTCATTTCCTCCTTGTTATGTAGTCATTTAGATAAGACATATTCAGGCTTGATATATCCATCCAACCAAACAGGTCTGGCTGTACCTGACCAGAGACTGTATATATTATAATGAACCTATACCCATACCTGTATTTGTCAGTCAAGATGCAAGTGCTGTTCCTTTTAAATCCAATAGCTTGTAAGCAGTTCAAATATTAGTTAAAATCCAACATTAATTTAGTTTCTTATGAAACATTCTAATGAATGAACATTGAAAAGGAAATAGTGAGGGTCCCGGGTGGCACAACACAAAAGTGTTCCAGAGATTGCTAGTTCGAAGTCGAATGATAGGACAGCCATCTGTGGCTAGTAGCCAAGAGAGCAAAGTTGGCCATGTCCTCTAGGTGGGAGGGATGGCAGTCACAGAAACACTATCCGATCTACTATATGAGCTGATGTATGCAGAAGAGGGTAGATCATGCATACCCTGTGATGCAGCATGACCAGAAGTTTGAGAAAAGTTACAGTTGGCTAGCTTCATGTGTCTCAGAAAAAGCATGTGTTAGCCTTCACAATCCCCAGTTGGTAGTTATCATAATGGCTCATGGGGACAAGAGTTGGAGAAGAGTCCTCCAAAAGCAATTCCATTCATCTGATCAGGCAGCAATATAATGTGGAAATATACACTTTCTTATATCACAACTTGCTGTTTACTATCCATCCCATTCCTATTCTTCTGATAGATCTTTCCAAAGTTCTTTTCAGGTGATATTCACAAGCAGTTCTGAAGAAACATAAAGCAGACTTTAGTATCTGACATTTCCTTTGACTGAATCTATGTGGATGACTTAGTTAACAATAATGGTAGATATGTAGATATCTGACTCAAACAATATCCTGTTCTAAGGTAACTCAGACTTGCTAATGTGGTTTAGGACAGAGTATGAATTCCTGAATTCACTGGTATCAATTTGGCATCATTCAGCACAAGACAAGTGACTTACAAGTGTGTTTACATTAGTGAATGTTTACAAGAAGCCCCTACACCTCACTGTAGTTTAGAAGTAGAACTGTAGGTCTACTGGAAACTGGAAGCAATGTGGATAATAATATAATCCTACTTTCTACTTTCAAAATGATTTCAAAATGAGATTATATAGCTTAAATTGGTAATTTAGTCCCCCTTTTGCTGTTATAATAAAGTCCAATCTTCTAGGAAGGCTTTTCCACTAGATTATGGAGCATGGTTGTAGGGATTCAGCTACATTCAGTCACAAAATCATTAGTGAGGTCAGGCATTTATGGCATTTAGCAGACGCTCTTATCCAGGCACTGATGTTGGGTGAGGAGGCCTGAGGTGAAGTCGGCATTCAGGTTCATCGCAAAGGTTTTCAGTGCAGTTGAGGTTAGGGTTCTGTGCAGGCCACTGAAGTTCTTCCACTCCAACCTTTGCAAACCATGTTTTCATGAAATATGCTTTATGCACAGGGGTGCTGTCATGCTTACTTTCAGTGAAGGGAAACTGTAATGCTTCAGCATACATCCTATACAATGCTGTGCATCAGTTTGGGGTAGAACCGTATGTGGATGTGATGGTCAGGTATCCACAGTCTTTTGGCTATATTGTGTATTCATTGTATATGGAAAGAATGGTGCCAAATCAGAGCTTTGAAGGTCCCCAAGCTCCAGTTATTATCTACCCATTTCAAAATAGATTGTCTCTAAGATATCTAGCTTTTAAAAACATTTGTGTGCTGTATGGTGTGAGGTGTCATGGACTGTCATATCATCCAAGGTGTATTCCCACCAAATCCCAGGATAGGCTCCAGATCCACCACAGAAGATGAATGAATGAATGAATGAATGCATTTTTAAGTTTCATATTAAATGCTATGAGAAACTACGAAATGAGGCACCACGACATGGAGCCAGAGCAGTAAACAAACTCTGAATCATGTAAGACTGTTACTATGGAGCTTTGGCCTGAAACTGTGTTGCATTAATTGGATATAGGTACAGTTTTCTCTACAACACTGTACAGAGCAATATGTTTTATTTGTTAGAACTGGCTTCAAAAGTCCCCACTGTTTGTGTGTGCACATGTCCAATGCACGAATGATCAAAAATAAAATCATGCGCTAATGATCTACTTCAGATCATTAGCATTCTGGCAGGCTGGATGAGAGCAGGTCAGGGGCAGGACCAGGCAGGAGAGGACAGAAGCAGGTAGTATCCCAGCTGACTGGCATTCAGAAGGCACTATCTGTACACAAGAGGTGTGGGGGAGGGCAGGGGTGGCATGCAGAGCCATGAGTGAGTCAGCCACGGAGCCTGTGAAAACTGTGGGAGAGAAGGCAGAACGGAGAGCAAGAGAAGACGAGAGCGATGCTGTGAATGCCACTATGATAAAAAAAAACAGAGGAAAAGAGTACGACTTAGTGTGAAGGAGGTTTTCAACTTTGAATTATATGAGTCTACTGACCAACCACGGCCGCCTACATTTTAAGAGATATGATTAATATTGTTGTAGCATGATATGATATTTAGCTGTGTTCATCAGCGCAGCCCACTGAACTTGACCAACATGACGCCCTCCCCCCACCATCCATCTGCATCATCTTTTTAAAAAATGGATGTTGCGTGGCGTCTCTGCGTTACACCCACAACCATATGAACAACAGTGATCAAAGTTGATCCTGGGCACTGCTTTGCCACTGACCCCATGCTAGGTTCCTAAGAGTCTCTGGTTACAGCACATAATAGTGTTTGTGTAGTGTGAGTAGAAGAGCAACAGACCGATAAAGTGGTGTCATGTCTTATAATCAAATAGTAAGTTACATGGCTTTGTTGGGGTTCAAGTTGTCTGAAGTTGAAGTGACATGCATGCTCATTCCCGACAGCCACGTACTAAGGCTGAGAGACAACGTGCATATAAAAGCTCTTTTGCTTCAAATATACTTGATATTTGATATGAATAAGCCAGAATAGCATATGCATGATATATTACATGTAAGTAATGTCCCTTTACATTAGGTTCTTGCACCAGATATTTGATGTAAGTGAGGTTTGGAGTGATTTTTTTTTAAGTATACATATCTACTTCTCTGATCATCTTTTCTGGTTCTGACGCATGTGTGTGTGTGCTTGTGTGTAGGTGTGTGATGTGTTACCTGAAGCTCACACACTCTTTACTGTGACTGTGTGAGATTTCTGACATACTGTTTCAAATCTTTTCCAACTTCTGCTAGAGTTCATCCTCGGGTAAATACCACCTATTACTCATGATACTTCCCAGCACATTTGTAGGACACATGCAAGCATATCGCCTCGTCACTGCATAACAATTAGCTGTGTGAACGCACACCGTGCGACTGATGGAATTTTCCTGATATCACACAACGTTTGCACTTCGGACTTATGGGCTGCAAAATGAACCGTTACTCCTGTTGACGAGACCAAAAAAAGGGGCGCGGGGGAAAGAGACACCGTTCTGCACAAGTTACGACAACACTTGACTATCGACGCGGACTTCACCTCCGTTCTCACACTTGTAGGCTACTTAAACAAGGAGGCGCACAGACAGTGGTTGCACAGATGTAAGTATGGCACTTAAAAATCGTTTTTCTTCTGCTCGGCTTTCCAGCAGCGTCGCTCCAGGCTTTACGCAGCAACAAGTCGCCTTGAACTTTAGTCTGACTTGATGCAAGATAATATATTGGATACTGGATAGACATTTTGCTCTTACCTGACTCAGGGCCATCTCATCAACAGTGCGTCGTACAAGTGCGCGTGAAGTTGACATGATGACGCGCGCTATATAGCGCGTGCAACGAGGCGGCGGGTCACATCAAACGGAGCACACTTGCACGCGGGAACTTAACTTTTCCGGTCAGCGTTTTAATTGCTCTATCAAGTGTTCGAGAGACAGAGACAGAGAGTGAGTGAGAGAGAGAGAGAGAGAGAGAGAGAGAGAGAGAGAGATTTTGCCGGTCAGTTTTGCTCGTGCGCGCCAAAACTTCAACGTCTGTGCTTGATTTCGTTAGGGTGTTCGTCTGAACGAGTTCAGCGCGTAAACCTAGACAATCCGCTTTTTGGGGAGTTATTCAGTCGCGTCTTGCTCTTTTTTTTTACTTGTGTGTCCTGCCGACAGAAAGCCGCTGAGTGTCAGGGAGTTTAAAGCACGCGGATATTGCAAAAGGGGGTTATTAGATTCATAAGTCACCCGAGTGGTGGGCGATTTATTGAGCACGGCAGAAGTTCTCGTATGATGACTTCAAACAAGACACATTACCTACCAGCATCTGTTGGAGCGTGTGGATATTAAAACACTGCTATCTCCAGCACGGCATTGGGGGAAAATGGTAAGTAGACAGGAATCAGCTACACTTGCGGGATGAAGTGCCCAGAAATTGACATTGCTTGTGGAATAGGGCTCGCAGGAAAATAGAGCATTATTCGGATGGGTGGTCTCGTGCTTATGGTGCTTATGGACGCCAGTAGTAAAGGCTAATGGCAGGGTAGAGGCATACTATTGCCAACAAGGTAACTTTGCGCTGGTGTTAATAACCAAAATAAGAAAGAAAGAATCGGAGCGTGCAAGATGCTGAGAGATATGTAGGGATTGAGAAGATAAACATTTCAAAGGGTATTGCTCCTCTTTTGCGCGCGGTGTGCCCAACAGTCTGCATTGTTTACTGTCGGTGTTTTGGTCTTTCAATTTTTGAACTAAATGTGTTTTTTTTCTCTTTTGGATGTCAGTGTAAAGCAACATGTGTAGACATGTCGATGTGCCCTGCAGGACATGAGCGGTGCTGCGCATCAAAGCGCGTTACTGAGCGGGACCTGTTACGGTGGGATTTGGGGACTCCTGTTAGTGGAAAGACGAGCGGCCTTTTTGAAATAAGTGCTTCTTTTGTATAAGAAAACATCCGGCCAGCATGTGATCAAATATTTACAGGACGGGCTTGGCAAGGATATATATTCACGTGACGAGGCATGGGGAAGCAATAGAGTAAAGCAATATCAAGTGGCACGCAAAGAAAGTACAAATTAATGAATTCATTAATTGCATTTTTTATTATCATTCATCTTTTGCTTTCGAGTAACCTTATAGCTGTGCTATGATTTCAGCACTTTGGACAGAGACACAGGAGTCGCTAAACGGACTTTAACACATGATTGGACGTCGCCTGTCATGCTTTGCAGATCCTTTTGCCAAAAGCTAGGGTGCTGTTTCACTTTGGTGCCTTTTTCTTTTTTTCTTTTTTTGTAAGCGCTTTCCGAGGAAGCCCCATGTGAACGAGAAAAAACGAAGAGAAAAGAGAGAGAGAGGGCGAGAGAGAGAGAGCGAGAGAGAGAGAGAGTCAGTAGAGAGCTGCTTGCTTTGCTTTGCTTGGAGTTTGGTGGACGCTTTTCTCGCGGTGTTAAAGTTGAAGTCTTTGCGCTGCTGCTTCTTCCTCCAGCTCCACTTGGTGCGCAGCGTTAACTTTGGGAGATGCGAGTCTTGGTCGTGAAGATCTAACCACTGATAGTGGTTGTCGGCTCTTAAACAGGTAAGAAGCGTTTCCGTTTGGATCCACTGTGTATAGATAGAAGCATTTTTGCGGGGGGTTGTTTTTAGCACGGAAATATGATATGGCTTTTCCATTTTTTTTTAAGTTTGATTTGTGGTTATAAAAGGTGCCGTTACGCTGTTGGGAATCAGCTTAGGGCAGAGATGATGCTTGATGTGGGAGAGTCTGTGCAGAGAGGACAGCGACTTTGTGAAGCAAATGATATAATAATATCTTAAGATAGGCTGCCTTTTTACCTAGACCTCACTTGCTTGAGTTTACTAATAGGCTAACCTAAATATTGTTTTTCATTCTAACGTGCAGCAGCTGTAGCATGTAGATTGTGGTGATTAAAAAGTTGCTCCAATTTAGCACGAGGCTCCTATGAGTCATTCATGAATATGCAATACTTGCGTTTGTTTATATCACGCGCTTTAAGTAATGCAAGAATACATAGGCTATATTCATTTTCTGGATAACCAGAGCGCCTTGCAAAATTGTGCATTGTTGGCTCGTGCAAGAAATAGCATGTTGGTTCTTGTTTGTTTGTTTGTTTTTGTGCGTATGCAAATATTTGCCCTTTCTCACCATAATGATGCGGAAATCCCGTGAATAAAACGGAACATGCGTACTTGCTTTTCTTGGTAGTATCTATCTATCTATCTATCTATCTATCTATCTATCTATCTATCTATCTATCTATCTATATGCCTTCTGGCTTCTCTCTATGATTATCGACCAGTCTAAATATGGTTTCATTAGCGTAGCTAGATCATTAACCCTTTGCATCGTTCCTAAGTGCTGGTGCAGTCATGGATATCTGTGTAATCTGTGTCCTGGCGCTCTGTCCTTTTGGTTATGTCTCTTCAGTGAGTGTTTTTTTTTTACTACAGACGCTCCTCCGTTTCATTCATGCCGGGATTTCCAGCCCTCATTCCAGCATCACCTGCTCCGTCCGCGCGCATCCGCACAACCACAGGGGGTTAAAAAAACAGATAACTTCCGTTAAAACTGTTGAGATCCGACAAAACCATAAAAGCCTGTCGTAAGAGATTTTAAGAAGTCCCTTATTTTGACCATTTCCCTAGCTCTATAAACGGAATAGGAATTGGGATAGGCGTGGTCAGACACCGCCGTTTGTCACGGCTCGGTAGATGGAGGCGCCGATAAGATTTGCCCGATAAGGCGAAATGGCTGAGACGGGGGCTTCGCTCGAGCGGCGGAAAGGAAACGGAAAGAGAAAGAGATGGGGAAAGAGAGAAAGCAAACGGTCAGCGTTTTGAAAAGGAAACCTCGCTACCGGTTTGGTGACTTTTGATGCCGAATAAGTTAAAGAATTTGTTTCGGTTACAGAGAGAGAGAGGAGAGGGAGAGAGGCGATGGATACGAGCGGCGCTCCTTATCCTTTTCTTTCTTCCGCTTTTCTTTGTATCCGCTTCTGCTCCATGTAAGACGCATGGCTTCATCCAAAAAAACTGCCTACAACCTTTCTAACTAGCATGTCACAACAGTAGGTACCTATTATTTTGACATGTTATTCAGGACGGTAGTGGGCGGTTATGGATGTAACCTGTGCTTTAAGGGCATAGCAGCTGAATGGCAGACATTCAGGCACAACAGCCCGAGATATCTACAGCTTATCTAGCTTTAATCAAGAGGCCATCAGGCGGAAAACGTCTTATTTTATCAATTTCATCTGCCTTTTAGTTCTTTATGATCGTTTCCCCCTTCACCTTTTGTCCGGGGCACACGAGCCTCTTTCGCGTTTCATCTCTGGTAAATTCGGGTAATTTTTCTCCATTAAAATATTTCTGTGCTTCCTCTTGTGTTTGTATAATTACAAGGCACAATCTGATAGCGTTTAAATGCAACCATTTAAGATGTGCACTCATGGACAATTAGGCAGTATTTTGTGAACAGGGCAGACCACTGAGCTGAATTTCTAATATTAAGATTTAATTATATTTCATGTTTATTCTATTGTCAGTCGGAGTATTATTATTATGATGATGATGATGATGATCTTGCATTGCATTATTGCTTCATGAAAAGACAAGAAATGTGATATGATTGCAATATGTGGATGGATTGTTTGCTCCGTGCATGCTATAACGAAACGATGATGAGTTTGCGGATAAAATGTTTATTTTGGGCTTGAAAAAAAAAGGTGCACTGGCTTTTTGTGCGCGCGCGTGTGTACGTGTGGGATGGGTGGGTGGTGGGGGCTTTGTGTTCTTAAAATATATCTAATTTCAGTTCGGAGTCGTGTATTTTCTCTACCTTTTTTGGGGTGGTAATTTGTTACTTTTTGCTTTTTATGAGAGAGAAGGTTAGAGCTGTGGGTTTATGATGTGGGTATGGGTGTGGGCCGAGGGGAGGGAGGGATGGAGGGAGGGAGGGAGGGGGCACGACACACTGCACGACACACTTTGTATGTACGAAAGGTTTTTTTTTTTTTTTTAATAGAACTTTCTGCAATGTACGTCATCGGACCAGTCCATAAATGGGGTTGTGTCATCTGAACGAGAATCTCCCCTCTCTCTCTCTCTCTCTCTCTCTCTCTCTCT
>JAOVVG010000037.1:5231925-5243678 GCA_028566375.1 Leptodoras nelsoni | reverse complement strand
ATATATAAATTCCCAAATCCCGGTAATTACCCTATTTTAAAATAGATGCGCGCATATGCGCTAGCGTAGAATAATTTACTCATTATAAATATGTTGACTTCCCTGAGGAAATGTGGGCTAAGCAATGAAAATAAAGAAATTGTGCAATTACAAATACGCTACAATAATAATAATAATAATAATATTAATAATACAAATAATAATACTTTCGTTTTTTTAATAAAAGCATCATCTTTTTTACTGAGACAGAATAACACAATTATTCATCCAGCACCTTGAAAGGGTGGAAGAAATGTATTTTAGGATTTGACGCAGCACAGCTGACAACTTAATATAGCAGAGTGATTTAGACATGTCTACAGCTAAATGTGTTAGGAAAAGGTGAAAGCTGCTCCGATGACGGATTTCTCCCCCCTCATCTGTCACAGAGCCTTGCAGCTCAAGCTCTGATAGATGACAATAGAGATGGAGATTGTCTGGGTGAATCTGACTGGTGCAGCTTATTGTTTCCTTTGGACCTCTTGTTATATCATTATTTAATTGCACTGTATGATCTGTGTGTTTCTTTTGGTGCAGCTGTACATTGAGAAATTTTATGTAAATGTGTACTGGGTGGTTGTTAGTGTGGTTATGCATGGGTGTGTGTGTGAGAGAGAGAGAGAGAGAGAGAGAGAGAAAAAGAAAGAAAGGTTTTACCTTTGACCTCCACTAAACATTCATATTGGAGATGGGCCTTTTCCCTCCATGTTTGGCATTTCTATTTGTTTCCCACCCACCTGTGTGTTCTAATCGGTGATATAAAATGGAGTGATTCTCTCTCTGCAATGTTGGAGAGCTTTAGAGCAGCACTAGTGCTGGTGCCTGGCAACTGGGGCTGCACCACGGAATCCTCTAACTAACTATTCGCCAACGTCATCGCTCGGGTATGTACGCAAGATGCCTCTAGCATGCTTGCCTGTGTTGTACCTTTGTGTGTATGTGTCTATGTATGAGAGTGAGATAGTAGGTGGGTTGGTGGGATGTTTGTGCGGTTGACTTGGCATAGGTCTAACGGAATTGTTGCAAAGGCGGCTCACTTGGCTATTTTTCAGTGTATTTTTAGTGTGCTTAACACGACTCATTTAGATAGCTAAAATAGAAGGATTTCATGTTCTCAGGTTGGAGACTGTAGGACTGTAGGATTTCCTGATTGAAGCCTCACCAATGATGTGAAATGACGCATGGCAGAAATAGTCTACTTAATTATGTAAATATAGCCTAGGGACATGCTACAGGTGCAGGGGAATATGGGAGTAGCTGTGTATGGAGTAGCTAAATTACTAGTGGGTACAGAAGGATAGGATGGTGCAGAAGGCTCATAGCCGTGTGGATTCATTACCAGGAGATGCAATGTATGCCATGAGGTATTGATTACAAGCAAGGAACAAGTATATTTTACAGCTAAATGAAGCTTCAGGATGTGTATGAGTTAATGCTCAGCGTTTTATCAGCTGACAGTGGTTATGGCATGGCCCATTGGTTCTGCTTTAATGTTGTTGCTGATATAGACCCTGCAATCCTTCAGTACAGAGAGATAAGAAATGGTGGAGGGTGGGGTTGAGTGAGTCACCCCCCCCTCCCCTCCCAACCTACCCACACACCATTCAGCTTGGATTGCAAAGTAGAGTCAGGCACCCAGGATCAGGCAAACCATAGCATGGGGAGAAATCTTCATTGACTGACTCACTGATTTCTGTGGGGTGACAGAGTAAATATGCAAAATATTCACTAGAATGAGCATGTGAATGAACATGTTGTCTAACAAGAAGTGCAAGAGAATTTTGAGTCATGGATATGTCTGATGACGATCCTGTTCCGCTATTTCTGTTTTTTGTGTTCTTTATAATGAGATGCATCTTTGTTTATACCAGTAAGCTCATGTTTATTCCATGCTTAAGGGGTCATTTATCTCTATTGAGAATTGTACCATTACAATGTGATTATATTAAACTGAACCAGAATAAATATTTTAAAATATATAATTGCACAAAGTCTCTGAAATCCTCACGTTCGTATAACCGTTGATATCATCTCATAAAACAGCAATCCATTCATGTATTTGCTGCTGATTTTTTTTTTTATGACACTGCTCACTTTTCTGTTACCTACTCTTTGAACCATAAAAGGCACATTCCAACCTTAAGTTTATGTTAGAAAGCTGATTCATAGGTTGTTATAACATGACTTTTAGGGCACTGTAGGTATTTTGACAAGGAAGTGCCTCACCTCCCAGGAGGATCATGCCAGGAAAAGTCTGGATTCCTGAGGAAGTCCTGCAGAGGAACAGAAAAAAAAGAGATTTTGAGAAAGCTGAGGTGACGTCATTAGCGACCCGACCTATTGGATAGAGACACGGCCATCGCTTCTGACGCCGCTCCGACTCTCTCAACATTCAACGTGGTCATCGTCTCGCTCTCCTACCAAACATGTCTCTTCAGAAGATATCACTAAGATGAGGATCGCGACATTGGAGAATCCAATTGATATGTGTTTATGTTTAACAGGACTTTGATGTCTACATAACCATAGTTATATATAACTTTAATTTGCTCTCTTAGCATACCTGTATCTTGTTACATGAAACACTTATGTGTTAAGAATTTGTGGACACTGAATTAAGACTGAACTAACGTATGTATTCCTATAATCACTTCTCTTTAGCATCATAAGAAACTTTATAAATTTGCTAGAAAAATATTTCTATTAGTCATACTTCTGTGCAGTTGGCATTGTGCTGTATTTGCAGTTTTGAATGAGACCTATGGTTTTTGTGCACCTAATGAGAAGCAGAGTGATTTATTTATGAATTACCTGGCTGGAGCAGCCTTGGCACACTGTGTCTGTATCAGATGGGAGGTGTGAGAGTGTGTGTTCATGTGTGTGTGTTGTATATGTGTGGTTTGAGGTTATGTGTTTTTGTACCTCCCATGGACTCACGTCACTCAGCAATTGCTGATGCAACTCTTTGTCAACCAGAGTTTACCATCTCCTCCTGTGATCCTATGGGTAGTAGCTATATTCATCTTGGCTTATGCCTACAGAAATTTGAAGTGTGTGTGTGTGTGTGTGCAACTGGGAGAAGGTGATAGTATACATGCATTAGGCTTTGTGTGAATGCATTGCATTTGAGCATATTTGCATATGCTCCGTGTGTGTGTGTGTGTGTGTGTATGTGTGCGTGCGTGCATGCATGTGTGCGTGCATGTGTGTCAAAGCAGGTGTTAGCATCCTCTCCCATGCTGTCACCAGCTACATCTGAACCCCTCAACCTCATTACCTCAGACAGAGAGAAATCACAAGCCCCACACATTGATCTCATCAATATAAATCTCACACTTCGAGGTCCAGTAGTTTCAATGAAATAATCACAAGCGAATAGAAAATGTTGTTATTAAATAAACACTTGAGAGCTTGACAAAGACCTTTGCAGAATTTTTCAATGATGAAAAAACTCAAAAGAACCCCCATTGAACCCTTTTTAAGTTTTATTGATAGACACCTGGGCACGTTAACGGGTCTTGGGAGTTTAAGGGGTTAAAATATCACCAATCCCTGACTGCCTTGACATATTTGACAGTTTGATATTAATCATGCTCGTCCATTTCCAATGATTTAAGATGACCGAGTCTGAAATATATGTTTTGCTTTGTTTTTAAACCATCAGGCTAGCATCTGGCACGCAAGCTCTCCTTGCGGGTTAGAAAGGTGCTCAATAGACAACTGACAATAGTTTAAGATATCAGGAACAGGAGATCCAGACAAGAATAGGTACCTTGATGTGGTGGAAAGCAGGAGGAACCGCTTCACTTTGAAGTTTGAAGCTGTGTTTGTTTTTTTTTTTTTAGTATCACAAAAGCAACTATCCATTTTCACGAGACAATCTATGGTCCTTTCACATGGAGGTGTTTCATTTGAGCCCATCCTGGGTCCACTAGAAAACAATGGCACCCTGACTGGGTGTATATCACTGAATGAAGCCTCCTGAGTTTTTCAGGAACATCCACATAACATTGCAGAAAAAATGACTATAGAGAATTTATATTTCATACAGTTCTTAAAAACAACAAAGGACGCAAAAAAAGCAATGTGACGTGTGCGTGTGTGTGTGTGTAAATAACGTAAAATGCATATAGCCTACATAAACAGAAAATCCTGTGCAGTTATGATTATGATTAATATCGACATGATAGTGTCATAGATAGACAGAATATTGTCTGGAAATTTCTTCTAAAAATGTCCTCCATAGACACATAGCATGGTGCAAACGACCGTAGTGAAAAGTACGCCTTAAAATGTAGCATGGATCCCGAGCAGTTTCCTACAGTAGTGTGTGCTTTGGGATGTAGTACCACGCCACTTTCGCTTTATCAACCTTGCTCGAGCGACCGACTCACTCGAGTCACGTGTCTCTACGTCACTGTGCAGCGAGGTACCAGAATCGCGCGGAATGAAGCCGTCATTTCAAGCTCGGGAGCTTTCGCGGTGCGCATTAAAGACCAGAGTGTGTGAGTGCGCGCGTGCATGCATGTATATGTGTGTGTACCGAGCATGCCGTCCAGAGCGCCTGAACCGACCTGCGAAGGATCCGCTCAGTCATGGGAGTGCATTACCTCGCCCGTGCGATTTCCGCCATCAATAATTTAATCTATCTGCTCCAAAGCTGAAGAGACTGACGACAACTCGGCGCTGCTGCTTGGCAAAAAAAAAAAAAAACAGCGCGAGGAATTAAAGCTTGTAAAGGGAAAAAGCTTGAGGGGTTTGCGCGCGCAGGGGGACGTTTTTGGTCCAAATAACCATCCCAGATGACACTGTCCCGTTGAATGGTCTTCCTTTAGAACTGGACAGTAAAATAAAGGTAGGTTTTCTTTTCGTGCCGAATGTTTTTTTTAGACTTTCTGAAAAGTAATCAAGCAACATATTTGAAGCACGCGATCTTGTGATTGTGCAACAAAACCTAGGATGTTTGGGCATGCATTAAGTAATAAGAAAAGTCTGTGAAATGCGTCCAGAATGAACAGTCTGTGGAGTCTAAAAAAAGTTTAAATGTTTATCTTGGTCTTAAACATTTCTCACCTGAAACATCAGGCGATCAGTCAACACGCTCCTTAGACATCTCCTGTTTCCTTTAACCACTCTGTTATTAATACTGAATACTTTGCGTGTTTTTGCTGTGGTCCTTCTACTGCTAAAGAGGACAGACAGATGGAGCTGTGCGTTTGAAATGTGTTAGACTAAATGCATAAGTTTGGTGCACTCGATAAGACTTCCATAGGAAACTTGAGCTCTGGGTTAGGCTTACAGTGCAGTCTAGCTTTTCCCCACAGCCTCATCAACTGTGCCAGGTTTTACATCCAACTTTGTGTGTGTGTGTGTCTGTGTCTGTGTTCATTGCAGAATTGCATGCACTGAGCTCTGAATTTAGCGTTTAATAGTAATAGCTATATAAGCTGTATAAGCCCACCTGAGTGGTCAGCGTTTCCTGGAAATTGCAATGATTTATATTCCTGGGAATTTCCATCTTTACTATTTAACCTTTCAGTATTTCTCATTAGCTTGGACTTGATGGTGAGTTCTTTATATTTATTCTTTATAGTTATTATTATTGTTATTATTATTATAATTATTATAATAATAATGATGATGATGATGATGATGATTACTATTATTACTATTTATAAGGAGCTGTTTTATTATTGGCTGGTTGACTAAAAGGCAAAAATGAATGTGCCCAGACTCTATACTAATAGAAAAAATTAATTTGGTGATGAATTTTAGGATATTTCGTGCTTCAAGAACTTTAATTTGTCTGGCTTATCTGACTGTACAATCCAGACTTTTCACTTTATTTACTGAAATTGAACTTTTTAATTACTGAACTGAATTTTTTTGCTTGTGCTTGTATTGATATGTAGAATAAAGTCCGTGTGCCTTACAATATGTCCCCTCGTATGCTGAGAATGAAAACCTAACAAGCGATTCATGTAGACAAAAGCGCCATCTAGCGTATAAACTCAGTAAATTCCTGAGCTGCACCTTAAACTGTTGGATTATGCTGCTAATTCTACCTGGCTAAAGCTGAAGTTAAAAAATGTAGTTTGGCTAATCGTGTTGGATCAAAAGTTGTTACCACTCCGAAGTGGTAGTGCTTCTATAAGCACAGAGTTTAATACGTTCTCAGTAGCTAAAGCAGAAAGTCACCTAGCCTACATGAAAACAACACCTACCAGCATCACAGTTGGCCAATCTTGGATGATATTTCCGAGGCGGATCCTGCCAGTGCTCGTCCTTTCTCCTGTTACGTGAAGAGCCGAAACTTATACATTAATCATTACCGCACTAAAGTTTAATTTGGTTTGGTTCCCTGGTTTCCGTGAGGCAGCAGGACTCCATCTAAGAAGCCTATGAACTTCAGAAGGAAGCAATTAGGCTACCAAATAAAGTCAGACTAAACTAAATTCAAAGGGATCTGTGCCATTTATGCTAAAGAATGTAAATGACATAACTATACACCCTAAAAATTCCCTAACCGCCCTCATTCGGCTATCAAATGCGGCTTGATGAAGACTTTGTTTATATGCACTACAACTGTTGCAAACTCTATGGAACAGGATGTTTTATTTTTGTTCTTCAGCCGTTTCAAGATAAAAGGCCACTGACTGAACGAGCAAGCAGTGTAACAGTCTTAAAAGAAGCTAGAGATCAGGACTTTAGTATATCCTCTACTCTTGTTCTGGGCTTGTCTGCAGAACAGCTGTGTTACATTGTAGAAGAAACCACAATTACCTGAGGATGTACTTCAAAGGACCCTGCCTTATTCACACATTCACTAACATGGAGCAAGAACAAGCCAAAGTTTTTACAAGCCCGCTGTCATTTGCTGCTGTTTGATCCCTCCTAAAGATTATCATTGGCCTTGCCTGTAGCTATAGCATAGTCAAAGCAAAGCAGCCATCTCAGTGCTTTGGTTAGCGCCAAATCGGTGTGAGGTTGGTAGAAATTGGTGGCATAAAATTTCATGTAAATGAAATATCTTTTATTTGCATAGTGTTTGGAGGTTTCAGCACTGGGATAACTTAGTTTATACTGACTCACACAACCTAAAATACAGCCTGAAGCAAAAACTTTAACCCAAACAAGACTTTATATGTTGGATCATGAATATTCGGATTACTTTTACCAAAAATATCAAGCAGCTCGTAGAACCAATATGCAAAATATTCATTTGAAAGTGGGCTTAAGAAGACATCAGTACTTATTAGTTAACGGCAAAGATTGTAAAATATTGGATAATATTAGAATTATTTACTATATTAAGTATATTATATACTATATAATTATATTCAGTATATTAAATGGGTATTTAATGGCTGTTTCTTTCAATAAAACGTTGAATTCTAGCACAGAAAAACCTAAAAAGGGGTTTAAGGTAGTTTGAATTACTTTTCAAACAATAATGCCCCCTGGTGGAACTTACTTGGAGTTTCCATCTAATTTGAACACTAGTCTTCCACGATCTACAGGCTTATACATAATTTCTTCATCTGAAAAGCTCTGGCTTCTATTATGAGAATTTTCTGGATTCCCAATACCTTCTGACATTCTGTAATATAGTCTAAGGCACATCAAGAAAATGAAAACCTTTTATTTATTTATTTTTCCACCAGAAAAGCTGTTATTCCCACTGCACTTTCATGTTAACCAAGCTTCATCTGCCTGTCATGAGGGGATTTCTTAAATAATCCATGCATGGCAGGAAGACTTAAACAAATAGAGCTGCGAGGAACCAGGAGCGTGCAAAGCAAACCACCCTGTCCTACCAGCTTCTGTCTAAACAATTGAGCAGGTGCACTTACGCCACCCCCCACCCCCACCCCCCAAAGCAGTAGTGCTACCACTCATGTGCGAGCAGAGATCAATCATATTTAGCAATGAAAAGTCTGAGAGTGCTCCCGCTAAGCCCTCCGGTGTGTGTGTGAGGACACATTATCAAATACAGCTGTGTAGATATCATGTCATCACTATACATTTGTGCTTCTTTTGTAGACAGAGGGATCCAAAGGTCACCTAAGGCTTGAGGGATACTTCTATAGAAGGAGCCCTGGCTGGTTGGAATTCTATGTGTGGCATATTCAAAAGAATATAATGCACCTGGCTTCCATGGTGATAGACTAGGGTTCACAAAGAGGTACATAAATACAAGTCCCACCTCTGTTTGTTGCACGGCTTGTTCTACAGATTGTACCCCCCCCTCTCCTTGTACATGCACACATCATGAAACACCATGTTTGCGTTATATTGACCGGATATTGATATTGTGACTGCACACAGTTCAGAGGGAAAGACACACACACATCACACATATTAAAGCGGAACAATGTGTCCATGGAGGTAATTTGGTTTTCCTCCCCTTATGGTTTGAACAAGGTCTTGCTTATTGCCAGCTCGATCCCCGAGCAATAAACTGATTCACCGCCTAGATTGCGTTTTAACAGGAAGGTGATTGAGAGCATAATCCATATTGATTCGCCGGATGGAAACAGGAAATAGCAGGGTTAGAAATAAAATTTGTTTGTTGTTCCTGGTGAGAGGGGACCCCAGAGGAATGGCAAGCAATTGCAAGCTGATGAGTGGCAACCCCCCCCTCCCTCCTCCTCCTCCTCCTATCCCCTCACCAACTACCCACCCCTCCTCTACAACACTCCTCCTTTCCATCCACCACCTCCCTGCCCAGTCCGCCTTGGAGACCTGGAAGAGGCGTCATCAGGGTTGTTATGCTGAGAAATGACGCTCGACATCATATCCCTACCCCCCACCCCACCCCATCCTTTCGCTGCCTATGAGTTGTGGATTATAAGATGCAGCGTTGTCCACATTCAGAGCGTTCAGTCTCCAGTTACTTTTGTTTCAAGCTACACACTCCACCTGCATGTGGCTTTTAAGACAGAGCCAAAAGATCGCACTGATACAGCTATCCATCATCGGTTCATACGGTGAGTTATCAGGACCATATGCGCTTTTTAAAGCAGGTCCAAGCAGGTGAGATAATGCTATGCCAGGTTTATCAAGTTTTACTATCACCCCCCCCCAATGATGGTGTTATATTATCTATCATTTGATAGCACTAGCAATTTATATAATACCTCCCTCATCAGAGGGACAACAGATGTTTGGTAATTGAGATCAACCTGAAACTGGGGCAGATGCTGGGCTGTGGCCGAGTGTGTACATAAAACTCACATTACTGCCATTGAGTGAGAGAGAGAGAGAGAGAGAGAGAGAGAGAGAGAGAGAGAGAGAGAAAATGCTGCCAGAAATATATCTGTCCCTGAAGGTGCAACACATTTGGAAGTATTTCAAAGAAGTGAGCAAGTATGACATAAGACACAATCAAGTCCTAATCCTCGACGGCACTTTAAAATCCTCTCCGAAGTTTCTGTGGAGGTAATTGCTGACAATGTAAGAAGTTTTTTTTTCCATGACTGGAAAAGCTGATGGGCTGAAGTATCTTTTCGTGCCTGCAGAAGCAGCGCATGCACACATTTTGCTCTGTACTTCATTCAATTAGGATTGATCCGTCCTCCAAAGCTGTAATCCCAGCCTGTTTTTAATTTATTTATATTTTTTTCGATGCTTGTTTTTGACTACGTGGGAGAGAAAAATGTACGGAGCTCCTATCTCTTTCTCCCTTAACCCACACACATGCATGCAAATGCATGCACTCACACTCCCTTTCTCTCACTCTCACACGCGCACACACACACGTGCACATGCATGCACACACCTCTCCAGGTGAAACGTAACAGAGCAAGGGGACTCGGCGCTCATTAAGGGGAAGGCTGCAATATTCTGAATCGAGACCATGGGACTCCCAGCTCGCCTATTTATAGCTGCCGTGTCTCCATGGCAGTCACCGCTGCGCTGGCAAATCGCAGCCGTGGCCCCAGACGCCAATTAAGAATGAAACAAATGCCTTTTAGAGGGGCGTGCCGCCATGTCTCTCCCACCCTTCTTCAGTCTCTTTCCGCTCCATGAGTGCATCCTCTCCATGCCTCTTCCGGAGGATGCTCGGGGTAGAGGGACGACGCCACGCAGAGAGCTGGCCGAGCTGTGCTGCGACGTTGGCTATTTTTAAAAAGCCCCCCCCACTCTTTCTCTCTCTCACATACACACACACTCACACACACACACACTCACACTCACACTCTCTCCCCCAACCCCTCCTCCTCCTCAAGAAGAAGAGCAGATGAGGGATGTCTTCTTCATGTTGTGCTGGTGTTGTGGATGCTCCCTGTGCTATTGTTTGTGAATGTTGAGGCGAGTTTTGGGATGTCGACGGACGTGATGAATTGCTGTGACTCATAGGGCCATCAGAGAGGTAAGAGAGTGAGGGATAGGCATAGAGAGATGAAAGTGAGAGGAAGCATGAGTAGCGCGCCGTAGGGGCAGTCCTGGCTTCCTCTGCGTATTTCTGTTGGTGCTGTCGGGGGCCGTCTTCACCCGGATGTGGGAAATGCATCCATTGGGCTTAGAGTAGTTTTTATGAATGAATAAATGAATGAATGAATCAGTGAATGGGTGAATGAATGGCATCCTGTCTTTTTTCTCATGTACTCACATTTCCTTTCTCTTTCACTCTCTTGTCTCTGAATTTACCTGGTGACCTCTACATGGAACATGTTTTTAGTGGTGCCTGTTCTTTTAAAACAAGCTAGAAGTAGACCATTTATAGACTGAATCGGTAGTGGCGAACATAAATATTGCAGTGGAGGATATTTCCACTGTTGTTTTAGCTTCAAGGTTTAAATATCAGGCCATTTTTGCTTGTGAGGCAGAAATAGTTCTTTAACTAAATCTGTGTACTTTGAACCCTATCTTACTCTTGTCCATATTATAAGATTGGCCACGTTGATGTTTTTGTAATAACCACCACACACTGGTCACCAGCGCTTAAGATCATTCCGGGTTGCGTTAGTCTGATGGGATGCTATAGTAGGAGAGGAGGGCGAGGAGGGAGGCAGGAGCGAAGTGCAGGGAAGAGGGAGTGGGTGAGAGCCTCTCATGTCCTCCTAATGATACTCCTGAGCCTGTGTATTTAGCTGTGTGTGTGTGTGTGTGTGTGTGTGTGTGTGTGTGTGTGTGTGTGCGCGTGCATATGTGTGTGTGTGTGTGGGGACAGATCCGGTGTGATGCGTCAGTAGTGCCAACACTCCCCCGGGCCACGATTGCCAGGAACTAAAAATGCAACAAAGAAATAACAAGTTGGCATGTTGTGGGTCGGTTGCTACGAAATGTGAATCTGGTTTTAGGTCTGCAACTCTGATCCCAGCTTACATGAGAGCACTGGATGCCAGTGGGGACTGGCTACAAACAAGACAACAAGCACTTTAGGGAAACAGATCTAATTGACAAAGATAACAGAGAAATAATGCAACATCACTAATGATTAGCCATTTGTGCAAAGTGAACATGATTGTTTTCTACTTGTATTTGTAGATTTATTTGTTTAAATTTTAAATCTCTCTTTTTCTCTATCTCTCCCCTTTTTTCCTTACCCCCCTTTATATCCCTCCCACCCCACCCTACATACACCTTTCCCTGTCTGTCTCCAGTTCCAACAGGTCAGAAGAGTGATGACCATCCTGTTCCTTACTATGGTTATTTCATACTTCAGTTGCATGAGAGCTGCGCCCATGAGAGAGGTGCCGGGCGTTGTG
>JAOVVG010000037.1:5194536-5215262 GCA_028566375.1 Leptodoras nelsoni | reverse complement strand
CTGAACTGGCCTGTCTGCAGTCCAGACCTTTCACCAGTAGAACATCTGGCGCATCATGATATGAAAAATCCAGCAAATACGACCCAGGACTGTTGAGTAGCTAGAATCCTACGTCATTAAAGAATGGGACAACGTTCTTCTCCCAAACTCCAACAACTGGTCTCCTCAATTCCTAGACATTTGCAGACTGTTGTTCAAAGAAGCAGGTGTGTTACACAATGGTAATGGCCCTGTCCCAACTCTTTTGAGAAATTGTTCCATTCTGTTTTTATTTACATTTTACACAACATCCCAATTGCTTTAGAATTGGGGTTGTAATAAATAAAAAAACGATCCTTTGCAGGGCATGTGATGCTATTGGCTGTGTCATTTTTTAATAATACTGAGGATAATAATTTAATAATAAATTAACACAGGCTGTAAAGTCACATGGTTTCACAGTGCTACCAAAAATCATTCGACCTAAGATTATTGGTCTTTGTCTTCCAAACTTTAATTTACAGTGTGTCAGGTTGAGGTAATGAGCTGACATTAGAGATATACCATTATGGGAAGGCAAATTGCCACAGTTGTTCATTATTCATCCATAATTATGGAACATTTCATTCACAGATGTGTCTAATTCTGACACACACTTTAAGGCCGTGCATGCCTGGGCCATGTTTCGGACACTTGATTCTCCCCAGCCCTGCACCAGTGCACTCATGGTGGAATTCCAGACACGTCCTATCATGCTGTTCATGCTTGTCTATAAACTGTGTCCATGGACACATCCACTTCGGCTTTCCGCAGGATTTGTTAAGTTAATAATCAGAGCAGGCTGGAACTATGCTGTCCTTCTTATGACTCTAATATGTCTGCATTAAAAGAGGGTGTGTGATATGAGGAAGTTTATAATGTTATTGTCATTTTTTTCCCTAGCCCTAACTATAACTTCATGTAACTTCATGTAAACTAGGCTGATTGAAACACTGCCTAGATTTGATCACCGAATTTTGCTGATACATCCATATCAGTGATTGAAAAACATGGATGTGAAATACACCCATGAAACCAGAGTATTACAGACTTGATGTGTTAAAAAATCTGAAATCAAAAATGCAGCTGTTTATCTGTCTAAGTGTATACATGTATAATAATTTACAGAGCAATTCATGGATATTATATTTTAGCCTCACAGCCAACTTTAAACTGGAAGCACATCAAGATGGGCACTTTTACTGAGCATCTGTCAATCAAAATATTTATTTTTCATTTAATTACATTACAACACATTTCAAGGTGCAAGACAGAAAAACACTGCATAAGTTAAAACAGTGAGGATTATGATGATCACCATTCATACCTTCAAACAACTTAAATGAAATGAAATGAACACAAACAGCAATGAGTGAAGTGGTGAAAGAATGCACTTCCGGCAGACAAATTGCACAAATCTTCGAGTATGCGCATAAAGTTGAGTGAACACGCAAACACAATGAACTCTTTGGCTCTGTACTGTAACCTTTGACCTGTCCTCAGCTCAGTAGGAAGCCTGGCGGGGTAACTGAATCCCGCCTGTGTTGTCCACACTCAGACAAATCTGAGTTTCTCACTTCTTCGTCTCCTCTTTGGTAATTTGAGCTGCAAAGCATAGGCAGAAGCATTAGAAAATAATTTGTATTCAAATGCAGAAGCCAGTGTTTATAATATATTTAGTAATATAAAATATGTTATGCTGATGTTAAAGGGGATTAAAATGTGGGATTTCAGAAATATAATATATTTCTGCATCAGAAAATGTATCAAATGTAAACTTATGTTTGCAAAAATATTAGTATCGACATACAAGTAAAGGTTTTTAAAAATGCTACTAGTGACCTATCGTGTAAAGGGGCCTAATTATAAAGCCTTTTTAGCAGAACCAAAACAAATTAAAGATAGCCGCACAGTGGTAGGGATCTTACCTTCAAACCAATTCAGACATCAAACCTGAGTTTATTCACGAGCTGGGGGAGTCAGTAGCAAAAGGGTGAAGAGAAACAGGAAACAGCAAGGAGGAAGGGTTAGAGTGAGACACGTTTGGACTTATGGATCTCTCTGGAAAAGGATCCATTCTGGACCATTGGAATGTATACAGAGTCAGGGTTTCTCAGCTCTCAGGACATGCTGCTCTGCAAATATTGAAGTTCTCCCTACATCAAGTCCTTATAGTAAGGTCTGTCCACTCTGTGGACATAATGGCAACTAAATCCCACACCGTTATTTCCAGTAAGACATAACCAAGCTCTTATGTACATGAATAAGGAAAGACCAAAAATATTTCAGGCTGCTCTAACCACTGCACTTGTGTATGTTAAGACAAATCACAACATGGGTGGCTTTAAAAATGGATAAATAACAATAATGCCAATTTAGATTTAAAACATGGCAACTGAAATTTATTGTTTACTGTTTTATGAAAGGGAGAAGTGTATGGAATATTGTGCCCTTATCTGTTACAGTATTATTATGAGTATTATGCTACAAAACTTGTGTAGGTGCTTCATTTCTTCATTTGAAGAACATTCTTCATAATGTTCTTCAACAATAATAATAAGTCTATTATCAAAACCTTTTCAACACCCTCTGTCCTGTATCTGTATATGTTATTATAAGAAGGTCTTTTTTCCATTGACCAAGATGATTTTTTTTAACTGAAAAGCAGGACTGAGGTAATACAGCCACCATGGTGCCCCATTCAGTTTCCAAGCAGTGACCTGAAAATTTGCAAGGCAGTGAGTCCCCAAAACAGTAGCTGAGAAATACAGCACTCAGACACACTCACAGGTTCCGGTTTAAAAAGGTTAATCATCCAAAATCAAACAAGGGCATTTGATATATGCCAGAATACTCCATGTTTCTTTGATATAGTATAAGAAAGAAAGCATGGATTCTGCTTTTATGGCAGCATATATCTACACATTCAATGCACAGTCACATGAGTAAATATAGAGGTATACTATTCATATATGATAACACATTGTCACTCATATATGACCTCATATTAACTGAATGCTATATAGTAAAAAATAAAGTACAGGAAGCAGACAGAAATGTTATGAAATTATTCAAAGAATTATTTTAGACAATCACTTGGCTTGTGTCAGTCTGCATTTACTTTATGTTACTTTTGAACATGAGTTAAACAGTTAAGCGTGATGTGAGGTACTTACGGCGAACCTCCAGCTTGCACTCCACAATGTCCTCTCCACTGTCATTAACAGCTTTACACATGTACACACCCCCATCGAATGGACAAGGCTTCCTGATCTCCAGAGTCAAAATACCCTGCTTGCTGAGCATGCGGTATTTGGCTTCATTTGTGATGTCCATCTTGTTCTTGTACCATGTTATTTTGGGCTAAGTATTAAAATGGAGAGGAAGGAAATATCAAGGAAATTGGTAGCACTTCTGGAATGATCAGTAGGAACAGGCAGAACATTTTCTCCACTTATTCTAGAAACAAGTATAGATTCTGTATACAGGCAAAATGATGCCAGGAGCAAGAATAATCCTTTCCGATCTTATCTGTTAGATTTCAGATATGCTTACCTTAGGGATGCCTCTTACAGCACAGCTGAGTGTGGCATTGTACCCTGCGATGACCGAGCGGTTAATCAGCGGTTGTGTGAACTTTGGTGCCTCTGAGAAGTCGTGATCCTTGTAGCTGGGTGGCTTGTACTCAATGCCTTAGGTTAGAACAAAAGGTCAGCATAATATCAGGATGTCTATGATGATGCAGCACAACACTAATAGTGGGATAAATGTTGTAAAAGCCCCTCTCATACAGATCCTTTCACCTGTTTTCTGGATGTATGCACTGTCCTTAGACTGGCATGGCTCCGGACTCAGGCCCACCATGTTAATAGCAAACACTCTGAATACGTACTCGTTCCCCATGATCAGGTCGGACACCACACAGTTAGTACGGCGGTATTGCTCATAAACTGTGTACCATTCCTGTCAAACAAATACACATACAGCTGAGTGCAAATATTTGCATCCCCGGGCAATAAGATGACCTTGATTTTACACACTAAACTAGTAAAGAAGTGAATTAGTTGTCATATCGTCATTCAACATTCTACATTTACATTTATGGCATTTAGCAGATGCTCCTATCCAGAGCGACTTACAAGAGTGCTTAGTCGTTAACTTGGAATATTCAAAGCTAAGGCTGGTAGACCTGAATTCAAACTACTTTGAGCCGTGATACTGCTAGAATTTAGCCATGTACTACCTATTAAACATTAAAATTAAAAACAAGTCCCAAACCCCCAAGTATTCCTGAACTACACAAAACCAGTGAAGAACAAGACATAGCCAGTACATTAGCTGCTATAAGTCTGGTAACAGCTTGTTCAAGTGCTCTCGAAAGAGGTGGGTCTTCAGTTGACGTTTGAAGATAGCAAGTGACTCAGCTGTTCGGACACTCAGGGGGAGTTCATTCCACCACCTTGGTGCCAGGACAGAGAAAAGTCTCTAAAGCTTATCATGCTCTCAGTATTATAAATCAGCTATTATAAATATATAAGCATGCAGCATCAACCTTATATTTGCACTGTCACATCTGTAGCATCTGTTAAGTCTAATGCTATTAGCATGACAATGTGGAGTGAATAAGTAGATGGGAATAAAATAGCAGCCTATGTGCATGTTCCAAGTCCAGGGACCTAAAGTGCTTTTATATTTAGCAGCAGGACGTCTCTGGTTTCTGACTTGGATATTGTCGTGTGAAATGTGATGATCCCAAGTCTCCCAGCTCATTGTTCTGGATGCACTAAGAGTAAACTGGGCCTAATAAAGATGAGTGCTGTAACTCATATTCAGCCACTAACCTTGTAAACAACGAGAGGAAGAGCTTGGAGTAATGGCATTGCTTAAATTAAGCTACTGGACAGGTGGGGTGGAGTGGTGGTGATGGGGGGGGATACCTGCCCCATGCTGAGAGGTCAAAGCTGCTCACAAATGACGGGTGGTGAGGGTCATATTGGCAGTTCAGTCTCTAGATTCTCTAAATGTTGTCCTTAAAGGCATCTGAAGCAAGTCGCCAAGCGTGTCATAAGAGAAGTTTAAACCCAGAGTGCTACTGCACTTGGACATACTGTACATTACTCAATTATACAGGTGTGTTTAGGAGCTTAGCTGCTTTTGTGACACTGGCAGGATTTCAGAGTACAGAGGGACAAATGACAAGTCATATCTGCCTTTCTCCAAGTTTGTCTTTCTCCTGCACTGTCTCTCTAGTTGAAAGAGGTCATTTTTTAGATTAATGAGTAATTTGTAAGAAGAATAAATATCCAAGACTAGGGACGAACATACATGACCTTTTACTTTGGATAGGTGGAATAATAAATACAATTTGGATAAGATGTAATAAGATAATCCTTTATTAGTTCCACATATGGGGAAAGTCTTGCATTATGTATCATAGGGTTTGGATTTGTACAACAGCTTAGCAATGTAATTACATAGACACCCATTCAACTTAATTTAAGAAGCTACTGTGTAATCCTGTTAGAATTACACAGTTGCATCCAATATTCATATTTGCATTTGGCTATATATAGCAATACTACGTAAATCAAATTCCTGGACATAGATTTGTACATACCATCGTCTTCTTGTCAGCTTTCTGGATCGTATAGCCGGTGATGTCGCAGTTGCCATTGTCTGTGGGTACTTTCCATTCCAGCGCCACATTGAAACCCCATATGTCTACCACCTTCAAGATCTGAGGAGAACCAGGAAGGTCTGGCAGGAAAAATTATCACAGCATGATCATTAAATACCCCCAATCTCCTAAAGTAATGATTAGAAAAACTCATGAGACATGAGAAACCTCATGTGTTTCGAGATGATGAAATGTACATAAGAACATACCCACAACCTGAATGGTCACAGTGGCCTTGTCTTCCACGTTCTCGATCTGTACCCGGATTTCATAGCTCCCAGAATCGATGCGCTCTGTCTTCCTGATGAAAAGGATGCTGTCGGTTTCACTGTTTCTCACACTCACATGCTTTGGGTCAAGAGGCTCACCATTTTTCATCCAGGTCACGTTTGGTCTTGGTTTTCCCTGAAGAAAGATTTTTATCACTTATGTTTGTTATGTAAAAAAAATGGATTTTTTTCAAGGTTGTATGTGTTGAAGTGTGTGTGTGGATAGATAGTTAGATCAATATGGCTTTATAGATTGAGAACTATAAAATGCCATTTTAAAATCAATCCATGTTACATGATACACAATTTGCGTATGGTAAATGCCTAGTGCTACATGCCTAGTGTTAGTTTTAAGCTGATTGCCTCAGGACTTGTGTGTGCATGTGTTTGTGTGTGTATGCCAGCATGCTGTTTTTATATAGAGAGCTTTTACAGCTGTTAAGATTTATGTCATTAACACGTATCAAAGCTGCTGTCTGTGCGCATCAACGATTATCAAGTTTCAGCCACATACACAGCCTTGTGTATTTATAGGGTTTCGGGAGACAACAAGAACAGATCCTTCCTGTCCTGATTAACTCGTTAGCACAGTAGGCAATGTTTCAGTCTGGCCAACATTAGTTGAAGGCCAAGGAGCAGTAAGGAGCTACCAACTGTAGACTCATTCACGTATACAGTACCTTGCATAAGTTTTCACAATCATTGACCTTTGGATGAGATTTGATGTCAGTCAGGACAGCTGATTCTTACTTGAAATGGGATCACCAGGTTAACACTCTCCCCTACTCTCTTGATGAGGGTCTGGCGAAGATTGCGAGGGACCCAAATTTTTGGACGCTCTGTCAAAAGACCAAGAGAAAAATCGGAGAATTGGGACGAGATAATAGTACTGAACATTTTGACAAAATTAACATGTTGCCAGTTGGAGTGGTGAAGAAACAAGATATTTATAAGCATCATGGTTGCAAGGTGGTGCAGCGGGTAGCTCTAGTTTCCTCCTACATCTCAAAAACAATGTCAATAGCCTGCATTGCCTTGGGTGTGGGTGTGTGTGTGTGCATTCGTGCATGCTACCCTGAGATAGACTGCCATCCCGTCCAAGGTGTATTCCTGCGTCATGCACACTATTCCTAGACTCCAGATCGACCCTGACCAGAATAAAGCGATTACTGAAGATGAATGACTGAATGAGTACGCTCATATAAGAACACAAATAAATACAACAGATACCCAAGTCTCGAAACATTACATGTACTGACAATATTTTTCAAAACTAGAGAAGAGTTATTATCTGAATAATTCTCCAGTGGCTCACAGTGGTTATACTGTAAAGGCTCAATAGATAACCAAATGGACATGCTGTTCATAAAGTGCTGAGTATTTCTTTATCACTTAGGTGGTATAACAGCTCTCCCAGCATGGTCTTTGACCAGATAAAGACTTTACATCTTACTGCTTTGTCAGTGAATGGAATGTCTGAGGGGCTCCTGGACCCAAAAATAAACCTCACGTCATACCTCCATAACAAAGTTTACTCTAAGTGGTTGATAATGAATGTGTGTGAACAAGATCTTTGGTGTTATATGATACATGAGAAGCAGAAGAGTGCTCAGGATTCCCTTGCATCTGGGAAATTTATAGAGCAGATTCCCTGTCGCAGGAAATAAGTGAGAAAATACAATGTCCAGGAAATATTAGTGAGGTTCTGAGATGATCAATTATCTACATAAATAATCTACATGATCAGCTGGCATCATATAGGTAAAAGTCTGACTTCTACACTCTTAATTCTGTTGTGGTTTGTCTTTCCTGGGAAACCAAAAGATTTCCCCTTCTGAGAGGATTTCAACTAGAATTAACTAGGCAGCCTTTGAAGAGTGTAGGTTTTTTTAATGGATTTAAAGTGTCAAATTGTTCTCAGGTTCTTTTACTGCAGTTCTTGAATCTGACCTGATTATATTTACAGGGTTTAATTTACTAGGAATGGTTCTACTAGGAACCTTTTTTAAATGGATTAACAACAGGTAATCAATGTGTAACATATAATCAAAACACAAACTGTGATTGAACTTCTTTTCTCCCATGATGCCAAGTTTTGCTTATAGTTCATGTCAAACAAACTGATACACATTATTGTGTGAAAAAAGAATCACATGGAGAAAATGAGAAGAAATGGAGAATTATATCATAAATGTGCCCCGTAAACCCTAATTATGAGGTTTATGAGAATGGTTTATGGAAAAGGATGGCCATGAGTCATGCATCCTATTTTAAGTCATAGCTGCAAACCATGTTGTTTAGGGCAATAATAAGGAAGTCATCAAGCAAAAGACAAGGGCTCCATAATATATTTGTGTAATTGTGTCTGTTAGAACAATTTCAGCCTGTTATTGAATTTATTCTACTTCCAGGCCTGAAGGAGTTTGGTCAAGGACTATATCCGGTCCCTGGGCTTTCTGTTGTACAGACCTGCTTTAATGTAATTGTGTATATCTCTTACTCATGAAAGCTAGTGAATCCTAGTGGCTGAAAGCTGATCAGGAACAAGCTGGTGATTGTCTCAGTGAACTAGACTTATTAAGTTAGAACAATAAAAGCTTTTGTAAAGCACTCTATCTAATGTACTGCTGCAAGTTAATGCAACTAAATGCAGCTGAAATTGAAGGAAAGGCAGCTCAGAAATGCAAATTTAGTTTTATAATTCCCTATGCTGTTTGAAGAAAACTTGATTACTACATTTAGTACCATGTACCTTTTTTATTTTGTGTAGAGCTTTACTGCTATTTATAGTATTCTTTCTGGTAGTACTTGCCATAAATAGGCACTACTTTCTGTAATGCCTACATTTTCCCAGGGATACATGACTGACTTACAATTCTTTTTATATGCAGTGTTAATTCAGTGCATATTAAACTCACGCATGATCTCGCGAATGGTGACAGCCTGGGCCAGAGTGGCAGGGGCACTGGGGCCAGCCATATTATACGCCCGTACACGGAACTGCATCTTCTCTCCTGTAGGCAGGTCACGGATGATCACAGAGGTCCTCTCTGTAAGACCCTCAAATGCTGGAATCCACTCATCAGCTAGATGAGATAAAACAAAAAATCATGTAAAAACATGTAAAAATGTCAACGCTCACTGTAACATGTCCTCTCTCATGGCTTATTGCTTTAATCCAGAACCAATCAGATGATGTCCTTACAGATCAAACTATCCAACACAGAACTACCTCGATCTCTTATGCACAAAACTGCTTTATGGAGATCTTAAATGCATTGTATCTGCATTGATGCACTGGTTTCAGGAAGAATATTCCAGATAATAGTCATCTTTCATACTACAGACTACAAGGGTAAAAGAGTACAGGAAATTATACTTGAATATGGTTATTTGTCCAATTTAATTAGTTGAAGGATGCATCACTGAAGAAACAGGGTTACTATTATACCGTATATACCGTATATACAGTATACCATTTCCTGAGACATGTTTCATATAAAATCAAAACCGAATCAAGTCATAAGCTTTTGTTTGAATTCATACAAATTTCACTACAAATTTCACTTGTTTGTTTTCACCCCACTAAAGCATATTTAATGAATGAAGAACCGCTGAGCAGTCCTTGTGCAAAGATTATTGTTTGTGACATCCATAAAAATGACATCGATTTGGCTATATAGATATACAGTAGAAATACAGTAGAAATAAATAAAGATTAAAAGCACAAAAAACTGACTTTGAGATTTGTAACAATTATTTAAAAGGTCTAAATGTAAAAAGTGTAGGGTGTATTTCACACTCTCGTTTTACAAAAACGCTTACACAGATACACAAGAAACCTTCACAGTCACACACTTACTGCCTTCCTTGCAGTATTCGACCCCATAACCGTCTATAGGAGCAGAGCCCACTCTCTCTGGAGTCCTCCATTTCAGAGAAATCGTGGTGTCACTGATGTCATCCACACACAGACCAACAGGCTCACTGGAGGGAGCTGAGAGATAACACAAGTTGAACTGACTTTGATGAAAAGCAGATGTTGAGAATTGGTACTTGGGAATTGTATACATTTAAGTTATTTGTATGGTCGCAGTATTTAAGATCTAATCCTAGACCACATCATAAATCGTGTCTACTCTCTAAAACTCAGTGTAGTTATATAGTTACAGACCAGTAGCATGAAGTGAGGTCAATGGCTAGGGAGGCAGTGGATATATCTGATTTACCAGATTTACACATATATGAACCCAGTACTGGTAGCTTGCATACACGATTCAACTGATAGATGCACAAAGACTGTTGGTTAGGTTGCTGTATGTTTAATATTTCATATCAGCATTCTTTATAACACAGGCATACAGACAGGCCTAAGGTATGTATTTGTCATGTTTTACTTGTCAATGCAGTTCCACTATTCATACCCATTCAACACAAATGAAAATATATATTGCATCCTTCTGGAAAAAGGGTCAGTGTCTTTGAACATTTCTTGCTAGACCAAGCTAGTCTATCAATTAAGTGGGCTTACGTGGGCACACACACATACCTCAGTGCAGCAGATGTGCCTCACATCTGTGCTTTTTCATTGAAGTTTTAAAATGAGACAAGAAAGTAAATATCTTTACCAGATAGTGAATACACATACATGACATAAATTACCTAGAATATAGAACGCAAGGAAACGTAATGAAGGGGTCTACTAACATTACATTAGTGCCATACAGAGAGATAATAGGCACACTTTTATTGCCCATGCTCCACCTAGTGAGAGATTGCAAAATCAGAGGCGGAGCTGAGCTCGCCGCTGCTTCACATCTCGTCTTTCCCTGTATTTGTAGCTGAGCTCGCCAAGTTGGTGATTTTGACTGCAAAAAATGATTGGAGTCATACAGAAATTACATTTGTAACACAGATCAGTGGAAAAGTCTTCATATTTATTAATTATTTGTTTACTTTTTTATACTTTTCATAACAGCTTTTTTCAAAGACGTATAATAGGTGAGGCTCTGCGTTCCCTGTATAGTTCATGGATGTTATGGAATCTGTTTTACATTAAAATTATGTTGTGGAC
This sequence comes from Leptodoras nelsoni, assembly GCA_028566375.1. Classification (NCBI taxonomy): domain Eukaryota; kingdom Metazoa; phylum Chordata; class Actinopteri; order Siluriformes; family Doradidae; genus Leptodoras; species Leptodoras nelsoni. Next base: position 5,204,224 of record JAOVVG010000037.1, on the reverse strand, counting down.
TTGCTGTGGAAAATGTTACAATAAAACTTGGTTTCTATTAAACTATGGGGCAAAATGGAGAAATAATCTACTTGACAAAATATGCTAAAGATATTAATATATAATGATATAAATCCTTCTTTAGCATGCAAAAAAAATTGACACCACTGACATGTCTCTCCAAAACAATAAATTTAGGATTCAATTAGTTATTTCTATCTATTTTTATTTTATTTCTGTAAATAATTTTGCAAACTGGATTGTTTTTTGTTCCATAATATTTCAGTATTGTGAGCTATTACTTTTTTTTAAAGGTTCTTGGACAATCAAAAAGTGGAGTATGTTCAGTTTATACCTTTCAGATAAATGCCCATAGACTAACACATTCATGAGGAAGTGTTACTGTGGCCCACAAACTAAAATACATTTGACACTCCTGCTATAGTCAGACAAGTTATAGATGATAGCCACAGCATAGACGATCAAAAGGCTGTAATTGAAAATGGAAAACAGATTGTGCAGCGCCAGTATAAACATGGTGAAAGCAGGTGTAATAAATTATACTTAAAGCTTATTATAGATTACTAAATTTACATTTCCAGTAATATTTGTCTATTCTATTCACAGATTGTAAGTACAAAACAGCTTGATGTTGAAAAATTTGCTCTGTACTTGCTCTGTCTTGCTTTGTACATTTACTAAAGCATATCAAAGAAATAAAGCACTGAGTTGCTTAGGAACTAAGCTACCAAAGCCTGAACAGAGAATCTAAAGTCTTTGCTATATGGATTTCCTAGGACTTGTCACCAGGTTTTTTTTTCTCTTCAGGATTCCTTTACTCTTTATTCCTTTAGGAGTCAGTCAGAGGACAAGGGCATGGAAACTATTGGGCCAGTAAAACTCAGAGGTCCAAGTCTGGTACATCCAACATTGTCTTCCAGCCAGACTTCATGGCCTTCAGCTGCCCATCATTGTTGAGCATAACTACCATTGTTTGAATAAGCACGAGTTAAACTTGAGCTAGTGTTTATAAGGACCTTTCAAAGGTATAGATGCTGTTAGGGACATGCTGCGACAGAAATAGTTTACACATGGCATTGTCCCATCTGCCTGGGAATTAATCAATCTGGGATTATAAAATCTTAACAAGGATAAGAAAGAACGTGAACCATGTATGTGGTCCACTTTGTCCACTGAATTACAAGTTAATTTTTTTTTTCAGTTTTATTCAGTATCCCGAATAAAAGTACAATACTGATATCTAGCAAAGATGAAAACTACCCCAATTTGCCTTTTTCCATAGTGATAAATGCTTGAGTTACAGTTTTTGCCATTTACACAGTGATGCTAGCAATGAAATGATAAATGCTAAAAATCGATTTGCAAGCTAACCTGTCGCACATATACAAGCATTCATCTGCTAAATACACCCCTGTATCCACACACACATTTTCCATTTGTAGACTTCTGACAAAATCATTTTATGACATTTTATGATTATATTACTTGATGAAAGCCAAGTCAGCCAGTGTGAAAAGTTATCCTTTAGTTATCCTAAACAAGATATTTCTGTATATATACTGAAGGCTACATAAACCCAAGGCATGCATTCAAGTAGAATTAGAATGAAATGCCTACTGCCAACAGGTTCTGGCTCAGGTTCAGGTTCAGGTTCGGGTGGGGGAGCAGGTTCCTCAACTGGGGGTGCGCCCTCCTCTCCTGAAGTTACCCCCTCTTTTGGCACTGCTTCTCCATCTGAACAAGGTGCAGGACCTTCTCCTTCTTCAGGTACAAGTTCCTTGGCTGCTTCAGTGACTGTATCTTCAGGAGGAGGTGCTATTACCTCAGGTTCTTTGACTTCTGCAGGAAGATCTGCAGGAAGATCTGCAGGTGTGTCTGCAGGTATGTCTGCAGGAGCATCTGCTGGTGCCATGTTGGCCGGCTTTTTCTCCGCTGTCTTTGGAAGCTTAGGCTTGGTCATCCTGTGGGTCACTTCGACACTTTACACTGCTCTACACTCCTTGAGGTTCTTGTAAATAGTCTCTCGTCTGGTCTGTGAGCCTGCTTGCCTTTTGTTCAGGCCTTTCCTTATCATCTGCTGTACTTCTCTCCTGTCCTGTCCGTTCCTCTGGGTGTAGCGATTCAAATTGTTCAGGGCAGCAATGCAGCTAATCTGTGCGTCCTCCCCCCTCCTCTCTGTAGTCTAGTGACCTGTCTGCACCATATGCTTGGACACAACCTTATACTAACATGCCATTATTTATAGAAGATAGTGCCAAAAATAGTTTCCTGATCTATGTATTATTCTGGACATCATGCTGCACTGATATCTTTTCAGATTCTTTGCCATTTTTCAAATTCACATATAGATAAATGGAAAGATAAGTGCAAAGCTTGGGTAGATATCCTGAAAATGGTCTTATTTTAGGCATTGGAGGCTCTGTCACTCTCCAAATAGATGACAGAGCCTTGAAACACTGGTATGATGATGTGTGGCTAGAATAGGGCAACATCCTTAAATTGGCAAGCAGATGAAAGCAGGGTCTCCTTGACACTAACATGCTTGGCATCACCTCATACACACAAAACCCCTCTTCTCTTACGAGCTAGCATTCTCCCAACAGCCAGCAATAATAGCATTCCCATTTTGACACAAGGGACAATGGTTAATTTATCATTCGTACGGGGTTTTCCTGATTTTTTTGCCTGGCTTTACATGACCAAATGTTGGTGTAAATCATGCTCCAAACTAATCTCTAAAATCTACACCAGCTGTAATACTTATTTAATTACCACAGGCAATAATTTCAACATTTCCTTATATTGAGAAACAAACATATAACTTAAAACTTACTTAAAATTTGCTTATATTGGAAATGTTAAGAACTGTTCTTAAATGTATGTAAAAATTGTTTTAAGTGCTTCTGCAAATTTATTTTTCAGTCACTTGTATTGGAAATCAAGCTCTAGACCTTTAGTTCCTTTTTTGAGATGGGACTCCCTTTTCAGGGGTAATCTATTGTGGTTACATATTTAAATAAACATGGTTCAGTTTCCGATTCTGCATAAGATTAATGCAAAACCTTAGGAACTAAAATATTAGGAACCAAAATTACTTTTCACCATATTGCTCCAGCATTGGAAATCTCAAAAAACTTTATAAGAGCATCTCAAATGATGCATTCTCTTGCACAACTCTGTGTTCACTTAAAACAAATGATGTATGTTTGTGGGCCACATACTGCTATATCAGTACCCATGATACAGTATATATACCCTTTATTGTTTGACATACATACAGACGAGGAGAAATTAAAGGACAAACCAATGTAATATGTTAGTAAGGTATTGGACTGGCACAGTCCACCTGAACAGTGACAGTGTGTCTTGGCATGGATTCAAGAATTCTGTGGAATTTAACTGGCGTAATGGACGCTGTTTTGATGATGGTGGTGGTGAACGCTATCTAACACATGACTCAAAAATCTCCCATAGTCAAAAACTGGGTTGAGGTCTAATGAGTGTGAAGGTCATTTTTATTTCATCAAACCATTCATTGAGCCCTCATGACCAGGTAGATGACCTGTACAGGGTCATCTTGGAAGTGACTGTGGCCATCAGGATAGAAATGTTTCATTATAGGAAAAAAAATGACCAGTCAGAAGAATGTTGTATTGATTTGTAGTGCTGCTTCATTCAAAAAGGGGGCAACTGGAGGCAAACCATGCCAGCAAAATAAACACCAAGACCACCCCACCTCCACCCATAACAGAGCCTTTGGTTTTTTCCTTTAATTTGTCCCCCATTTGTATATCAGGTCACTTTTGTTAAAATTTCTTTTTAATATTGCAGCATATATCTACAAATTTCAGTTCAAACTTGTCATTTATCGACACATTATTGAGTGACAGGAAATGAATAGACATCTATTACCTGTCTCAATTGTTAGTGTGAAAGTCTATTATTGACTAGACCAACTTCTACCCTTAAGTGCTGTCAGTGCTTTTCTCAGTAGAAAGTACAGAGATACATGTCAAGATTGCTGCTTGTGGTTAATCAACTATAAATAGAGATGAGTATGATATAGTTTACTGTATTCCATTATGGTATGTTCCTTGGTTTTAAAGTGTTTAACCACAAAGAAAAGAAATTCCTTAAATCATTCAGCCTAAAAAAATAGCCATTTTTATATAACCACTTAATATTAGTGGTCATAGAAACAAAGTACAAGACTAATCAGCCAATCAGGAGTATTTCAGGGCAGTGGTGGCTCACTAGTTAAAGCTTTGGGCTCCTGAATGAAAGGTAGTGATCAGAGTCGTTGAGTATACATCCCAGCACTAACCTTCAGTTGCCTGGATTGTTGTTTTAAATTAAAGCATCAGTCAAATAGAAGTGAAACTTACCAATGGGCACAAAAGGCTGGGAGGCAGGACTGGGCCGTGACATTCCAATACTGTTCACAGCATAGACCCTCATCTCATAAGCCATTCCCTCTATCATTCTCTTAGCTTCATATGTGGTTTCCTTATAGGGGTCAAAGTTCAGCCGCATCCACCTGTAGCTCTTTTTCTTCTTTCTCTCCAGGACATAGCCTTAGAGGACATAAGCTTTTTAATGTGTTGCAATTCAAATACTTCTTTAAAACTTAAATTATAGGCTTGCTTGCTTTCTTTTTGAGCAGCATTTACCCAAAATTGGCTGGCCACCATCAAACAGTGGAGGGTCCCACTGGACTACACATGAATCTTCCCCTACGCTGAGGATTCTGGGAGCCTGAGGTGGATCTGGCACATCTGAGGAATAAAAAAAAACCTAATTTAACAAAAGTCTTTTAAAACCTTTTAGAGCCAAATAAACATTTCATGTTTTTTATGTAAAAGGGTTAGTTTGGATGATTAAGCATTGTAGCTTCTGAGAGGAGTTCTGTTTGGAAGCGTTTTAGAAAAGGAAACCATCTAGTATATGGTTATGGTTCTACATAAAACCTTTAATGGTTACATTAGGGGACAAACATATGAACATATTATGGTGCTAGATGGAACCCATTTATCTACATTCTTAGAGGAAAAAGAGGGACTAGTATCCCATCCGGGGTGTATGAATGAGCTGCAACACTAAAACATTGTATATAAAATGGTTGAAATTCTAACTAGATGCAGTTTTGTTCAAGCATAATGAGACCGAGAGAGCAGGAAAGAAGTCATTTGACATGATGTAATGGCTAATTTTCATTGGAACTTTGGCAGAACATGATGTCACTTGTACTCTATATATTATTATAATCTCGTCCAGCATGAATCTACAAGAATAAAACAGCAAAAAACAGAATGAATGAATATATAGTGCTTTGTTTCCTAAATAGGATTTAATTTGGAGCATTTTATAGTACAAGAATCAACCTATAATGCTGTCATCATCATCATTATCTTAACCGCTTATTCCTATTTCAGGGTGACGGGAGAGCCGGTCCCTAGCCGGCAGCTTAGGGCGCAAGGCAGGAACAACCCTAGACAGGGCACCAATCCATTGTAGGACACACTTGCGCACACACACTAGGGGCACTTTAGAGATGCTGTCATCCTTCAGTGTTATTAAGCGATGATTAAAACAGCAAATGCTTAATCCTTCAGTAGATGTTTATAGTATTGCATATGTAAGTCCACAGAGGTTTGTACATGGTAAGGATAATATGTTTAAATATCTTACCGACAACTTTTACATGAATATCGGCAGTATCCTCCCCTGCTGGGTTTCTCACAATAACAGAGTATGTGCCTTCATCCTGACGTTCTGTCACCTCAATAGTCAAGATGCAATGTCCCCTGGCGCTCTCCACATGGACACGTCCACTTGCATCTGTCAAAACCTGTCAATAAACCAATAGCAGTTTTTACCAATCAGATGTGTGTGTGTGTGTGTGTGTGTGTGTGTGTGTGTGTGTGTGTGTGTGTGTGTGTAAAATAACAGCACGATTCAAATCAGAAGAACTTACACTGTGCACATTTCCAACTTCTGGACCAAGCAACATTCAATCAAGATGCAGAGCCTGGATGAGGCTTTAAGACCAAATAGGAATATAGTATATCAAGTCACTTACTATATTCTTTTCTTACCTTCTGTGTTTGTAGGGTGTCACCAAAGGTTGTTCTTAAACAAGTATATGAAGCATGCCTTCACATGGTGCATTCAGTTTGCCTCAGAACATAATAAACTAATGCAATGCATGTGAACACAATGCTGTTCAAGAACAGACTGCAATAAAACTTTAATGTCTTGTAGAAATACTGAACTGAAGACGCAATTTGTTTTTCTGGGTTAGTATTAGATATTAGATAATTACAGTTTCAAACTAAGACTAAATTCATGAAAGTCATGGGGCATCACAGGAAATTTTTGTAGAGACAAATTAACTCCATTTTTATGGACAAATAAAATGATATTTAAAACATTATTATTATAAGTGATAGTCTGTTATGCCTCATGTGAAGTATGTATGACCGTAAACAGACAGGAACCGGACCAAGTCAGTATCACAATGCAGTGGCTGCGGCAATAAAAAGACAATAAAGACAAAGGTCAGAAGACACTCTCATAGCAGCGGCGGCATAGGACGACGAAAGTGCACATAATAACCAGAGATCGGGGTGGCGTTATTGTTTTAAAGGCCAATAACTCACTTCACCATCCTTCAAAGTCCAGATGAAGGCTGGTTCCCCTTTCCCTTCTCCCAGTGGGGTTTTAGATTTATCCTACACAAGCAGAGCAGAAACGGTGAAGCCATGGTTAAGACTAAGATACTAAGACTAAGAGGTGACAGGTCCAACTTGTAGCATCCTGCTCCAATACAAACCTTTCTGAATGTGACTGCTTGTGACATATCAGGAAGTGGTTGAAGAAAGCGCTCCCAAAAACTTACCTCTTAGATTAGATTAGATCAGAAGCCCTTGTGCTGGTACTCCTGTCTCAGTGTTAAAGGAAAATGTGTAAGACTACAGTGCAGTGGTGCTTCTTACTGGCCTATTTATTTGACTCCTGGGCCAATGACATGACATGCATTATCTATGCATACAGTATCTTCATTATTATCCTATAACAAAAAGTAATAAATACATGAGACATGTCGCCTTAATCTACAGCATGTCCTGTATGTAAATACATTTTTAGTGCATCAAAAATTATTTGATATTTTTGCCAACACAGATCCCCCACCTGTGTCTAAAAATGTCAGACCATCTGATCATACATGCAGTCTAACTATTAAAAAGTGTCATTTAATTAGATAAAATTCTAAATAAAAACATTCAGCATGATTTATATATTTGAAACCTTCAAAGACATAACGTTGCAAAATAGAGCGCTTTTAGTCTTTTAAGAAAGATTGCACAGGGTATTGCACAAATATTGAAAAGAAACTGGTTAGGTTGCTTCCGTTTACCACATAAACTGTTACAGCTGCAGGAAAACCATAAACGTGTGTTGTTCCTATTAAAAAAAATGCTTATTTATTTGAAATAGAAAATGTTTAAGCTTGAGTTCAATCTGAAAAGTCAAATGACACAACCACTATGTCAAATGGTAGAACAAGATCATTACAGGTTTAACTGTAGAAATAGAAAATATGAAGATTTGTTAATAATAACTACATATTAGATACTAATAGGTCTGTTAAAGGCATGAGATAAATGAAGAAAAATTAATGTAACCTAACAGTAGTATGTATAGAGCATCCCATGTCCAGTAAAGGCCCAATCAATGAGCAGAACATAAAAATAAATTACAATACAGCTGACTAGACTACTACCAAACACGATCCATATTAAAGTAGTGTGGGATACATGTTAATAATAGTATTCTCCCCACCTTATCTGACTTGGTCCAGACCACTGTGGGGGCGGGGTCTCCAGTGATTGGCACATCCAGTCGCAGCTTGTTTCCAGCCACAACCAAAATAGTGGAATCTGCAGTTCGGCCAAGGCAGTCTAAATGGATCTTGGGAGGATCTGCATATGGGAGTAGTGGAAGAAAGGAACTCACCTGAACTCTGTGCTTTTGTACCAAACTGTGCTTTAATAAAATGTTATTTACAGTATGTTAATGTTAATTACAGTAATTAGTTACTTAGAAGTCTGGTTCTTGTTAATAGATTTCAGTAAGTAATAATGGGGCTTAAACGACATCACCAATAATGTGGTTTGAGGCAGATATTAACACAAAAGATTTTGGGTGAGATAGACTTCCCTTACTTGGCTACATTACCTTTATAGGTTCAAGTAGTGATGTTAACATCAAACACCAAATAGGTCTTGGATGAGTGACTTACTGTGCAGTTTGCCAAACTATTTATCTCAGCATAAGTGCCCTACTTACTAACTGGCAGAATTTCAGCACTGACTCTCTTGTCTTTTTATTCTTACCTTGACGAGGGACATAGTCGATCTTGACCTCTGAAAACATAAATGAAAATAATAAGTGGTAATATCGTACTGTTATCCAGGTTGAGGAATGATTGAGTCATGAGGAAAGACTAAGCTATTTGAGACTTATGTACCCAAGAAGTTCAGTTTGGCAGAAAGGTTAAAGGCGTAGCCTTCAGGAATAAAGGTGTAGTCGCCTTCATCTTCTGGACGCACATCATCAATAGTGAGCTTGTGAATTCTGGCAAGACAGAGATTATATCAGACAACTTCTACATTTCAAAATGGGAGGTCCAAATCCAGACTTGGGGAGCCAGAGTTCAGCACATTTTAGTGATTTAGTGCTCTACTGTATCATGTCTCTGAGAAGGGCCACATGTCTCTCACCAAACAGTTCTACAGGACTGGAGCAGACCACATTGAAAATAAAAGACTAGAATAAGAATTAAAACATCTATCGTTGTTCAAATGCAATGGACTTTCACAGTCTTACCGGCCGATGTGTGTGATGTGGGTTCTAGCATCAGGTTTCACTTCCACTCCATTTTTGTACCAGGTTCCTTTGACGGTCTCGTCAGACACCTCGCACTTAAACACAGCCTCTTCCTTAGCTTTTACCGTCAGGTCAGCAATGCTCTGAAACACCTCCAGTTGTTTCTCTAAAGGGCAAATAGCACAGAATTTTAAAGGAAAAATGAAGTGAGGGTTTGGTTGTACAGAATATCCAAAAGAAATAATAGCATGAGAATGAAAAAGTCCAGTAGCCAAAATTCTTTATTAAAGTGTTGTATTTGTGTTAAGAGTGAAATTTAAAAGATAAGCAAGAAGCCAAGAACTGGCAGGATAATTAAATAAATAGTATTTGCTTTGGTAAATTAGCAAACAATAATGCTAACTGACAAAGTGGCTTACTGGTAAATCTGTAATTTTTACTTAAAATCATTTATATTTTTGGCATAACCTATAGGTGTTCAGTCAGGCAAGAAAAAAATTAACGAATGCATCAGACACATTCATCCTTGTTCTTGACCTTTTAGGATTCAACAGCTTAACCTTAACTGTGTTTCACAAATAATAACTGTCTGACTTAAAAAAAATATATATATACAGGTGGTAGACAATGAAACTGAAACACTTGTCATTTTAGACCACAATAATTTATTAGTATGTTGTAGGGCCTCCTTTTGTGGCCAATACAGCATCAATTCGTCTTGAGAATGACATATACAAGTCCTGCACAGTGGTCAGAGGGATTTTAAGCCATTCTTCTTGCAGGATAGTGGCCAGGTCAC
>JAOVVG010000037.1:5110775-5121824 GCA_028566375.1 Leptodoras nelsoni | reverse complement strand
TGAAATGAAGAACCGAACAACTTCCATTCCATATCAGTATTGTGACTGACAGTTTGTCCTATAATTATATGATTTAAATACTAAAAATAGCTTTTAAAAATTGCAAGCCACACCTTATATATTTTCATGCCATGACAATTAACCAATAATGGTTGATGCTTATAATAATAATAATTGAAAAGAATCTTTATTACAGTTCCTTATAAATATTTCTCTATATTATTTTCTTTTCTTTTTTGGTCTTCTCATAGGCTACTTGTATAAAGGTACCATTATTTATTAAACCTTTTTTGATTACTATTTGAAGCAGCTGAAATCCAGCCAAGACTTAATTGGCCGAGCAAGGGCTGCTTCAAATGCAGTGTGGAAGATTAGCCAGGATGTGACACTCAGTGAGAGTTTCCTCTAGGCATTGCAATATTAAGAATTCATTAATTATATTTTCCTTAAAAAGAAAAGATTAACTGAGGCAAGTGCTAACCAAGTACATTTAAAAATATTTTTTATATTTGGACCCAAATTAAAACTTGCTTTCATTGTTTTTCAAATAGTGTGATTAAATAAACTGTTTTTCCTTTAGTAAAACTGGCACAATGAGCTAATAAAATAATTAGAATAAACCCATCCCATTTTTTGTTCTCTGATTGACATGCCTTGATCCTTGGGGAAATCCCTGAAAATGAGTAATGAGTAATAAACATGTTTTCTACATTATAGCCAAGACACAGGAATTATAGTGTGTGCGCGCCCTGCTGTTATAACCATGCCTATTTGCTCATTATAATTATAGGTTTTAAATATTTAACTTCTTATTTGTGCTGTCAAATGGTTTAAAGGGCAATTAGAAAGGTAATCTGTTTAGTAGTTCTGTACGTGTATTGTGTGGCTACTAGGGGTGTAACGATACAGTCTGCTCACGATGCCAGTCACGATACTGAGAACTTCATGCTTCAATTGTTTGTCTCTTTGTGTAATTTGATTGTATAATGTGTGGTTAGTCTATTGACTTCTAGGATCTCTAGTACTTTTTCTGATGGTACTGCTGGTTTTGGTATTAAAAAAAGGATCCATTTGTTAACAACAGATAAGACTATTTATTTTGTGTAATTTCAAAAAGATTTAATCTAATAACAGGCCAGGCACTTGAAAAGCCAGTAATCAGGGTTGGAATGTACATGACCATTTCAGTTTTGCAGCATCTGGTTGGTATCCTGTATATGATCAAATGATCCCAGTCCACTATTTCTCACTAAGACATGGTTCTGTTGTTCAGTAAGTCATGGAATGCAGGGCTGAAATAACAGATCCTGGTTTGTCAGTGAAAGACTCGTTGTCCTAGTTGGTGGCTCACCAGATATCGTATTGACACTTCTGTTCTTTCTCTTGCAGAGAAGCTGTATAACTCCCACGGGCCTGAACTGCGCCGTTCACTCTTCTCCTTAAAGCAACTCTTTCAGGTGAGTACACTATTAGATGACTATATAATGCCACCGACGGGATAAAAAATATGTCTTGATCTATGATTGTATAGAAGATTTACGAAGTAGCACACTTGTTTATTTTATTGTTTGTACATGTTTACTCGCAAGACTTTATGATGATTAATCAGATGTCACACATCTTGCCACTTGTACTTTGTAAGGAACATTAATTGAAAGTTGTACACAATTAAAGCGGCCCAGACTTTTTTGATTGATAAAGCATTAAATGTGTGAGACTTTGTTCTGGGATTATGAATCTGCAGTTTATATGATGTTTAATGGGTGATGAATTAAAGGAAAAACCAGCATGAAGATCTTTTTACATGGTGCACTAATACTTGAACATCATGTTTTTATTATTTATAGTACCATTTCCATCCCCATCCTTAGCTTGTCAAAACACACATAGTACATTAGCCTTAGACAAGCTATATCCTTCAAACAAGCAAGTGAACCCTTTCTTTGTCTGCCTTACAGGATGATAAGGACCTGGTACCGGAGTTTGTTAATTCTGATGGCTTGACTTGCTTTATAAAAGTGGGTGTAGAGGCAGACCACAACTACCAGAACTACATACTTCGAGGTAAGACATGTAAATATGTATAATGAATAAATATATATAATATATTGGCATATCAAACTGTAACACTTGTAATGAGAATGGTAAGAAGTTGTTAAAGAGACTGTAACAATATTGATTTAGAAATTATTGTTCTGTGAGTGGGTGTGGCTAAGGGTCAGAGAGGTGAGTGGGTAAGGGTCAGAGAGGTGAGTGGGTGTGGCTAATGGTCAGAGAGGTGAGTGGGTAAGGGTCAGCGAGGTGAGTGGGTGTGGTTAACTTTTACCTGAGTAGGTTACTAATGGGTCCAATTTCCCCTTGACCATTTGGCAGTTAAGATGTTTTTGTCTATTAGGATGCACATATCTTAGAAACATGTCAAAACTTAGAAGCAATAAAACAATTCCTGAAAATGTGTTTGCAGATTTTATTAATTCTAACAGCTGTTGTTAGATTTTAGTTATACTGCTTGCACATTGTCATCATTTAATTTTATTTATTTATTTAGGATTTGACTACGTTTTGCACCAAAATTGTCCAAGAGAGTCAAAAAAAAGGGGGGAGTTTAAAACACCACAGAAAATCATGATATCCTGTTCAATATTCCAAACATAATTAATGGGTTTGTATTATATATAAATGTGGTAATTTTGTGAAGTAAATAATGACATTATTTATTACATTGTTTTCTAATTGTGCATTAAATTATTAATGCTTTAACATTTTTAAATGCATATAAAACTGAAGACATTATTATAGTTTATACATCAAAACAACAGTAATTAAAACATGTGGCTATTAGTCAACTGTCCCCTAAGTTCTGCTTTTGACTTCAGCCAAGAAGGGTCATTTAAGTTGATCTCATACTCCAAACACAGCTAAAGCATGCTGCAGTGCACAGAGTTGTAAAACTCAGCGCAGAGTCAGCGTACATGCTTCTTTAACTTGGCCCTCAATCTGTCTGCACTGTCCAAGGTTCATGTCTAGTGCATGTAAACGCTGTGCTGTTATAGCTGTTAAATATATTCTACAGCGTTGTTTTTTGGCTTGGGCTTCGAGACAGGAAGTTTATACTGGATCAACAAACAGCTTTTAGAACAAATCGGTATATCCGGCTGAATGAAGCTTGGTCCTTGATGATGAACTTCCCACCTTCTGCTTCTCCGTAGCTTTTTTTTGGGGGGGGAGTGTAGCGTCAGTAAGATTGGCTCTGAGTGTGTGTTTGTGTTTGCATTGCAGCTTTGAGTCAAATCATGTTGTTCGTGGACGGGATGAATGGAGTTATAAACCATAATGAGACTGTGCAGTGGCTGTACACCCTTTGTGGCAGCCTGGTGAGTAACCACATTATATAACGTGCATTCACACACACACGCCCCCTTATAGGCTACTTTGTGGTTGACTGCCATTGACTGTTCTTAGTTTGTGGGCAGCAGGCTTTAAACAGTCCAGGGTTCAAAGCTGCTAACTAAACGGAAAGGGTGGAGTTCTGAGTAAAAGTCTTGCGGGTATGACCACGACCTTCCACTTAACACATTCATGGTATTATTGAGTAAGACGTGTGCAGTAGCCGCAGCTTATAAATCACTTTAACTCTGTTAAAGAAAGTGACCGTTAAGCATCATTTTAAGAAAGATCAAAATAAAGTTCATTAATGAAAATCAACAAGTTAATATCTAACTGAATCAATGTATTTGTTTGGAAAATAGATACCTAGTAATCTTTTTTCGTGCTGCATTGCTACTATAATACTCAGAGTCTGCGTTAAGAGTATTTAGTTGACACTCATAGCTGAAGCACCTGGTGCTTGGGGTTTATTTACAGCACTGAAGTAGTTTTTCACACTACAATGCACTGGTTTATGCAGGCATCCTGAGCAGAGCTCCTCATTCTCACTGAGGAAGTGAAAATAACCGATGATTCAACATTACCGTACATCTCCGCGGTTTCAGTACTGATTTTAAGTACTGTTATGTATGTATCAGACATGTGCAATAGCTACATCACGCAAGAGACCACTTGACTAATGAGAGGAGAAGGTGATGATGTGTGGATGTATAAAAATATTTGTTTATTTATTTGTATTTTTATTATTGGCAACCTCTGTGAAATTTTCATATCATGATTTTGCTTTATTTAAGGATTCTTTCAGCAAGGTATTTATGAGAATAAATAATTTCTCACTGAAAAGAGAAGAAAGAAATCAGATTAGATAAAAAAAAAACTTCTGCTACTTCCAGTCACTTTGTAATTATTATTATTTGAAAAATAAATTATCACAGTAGCAATGTTATACCATCATAATATTAAACTGCAATTGGGGTAATACAGTAACTTAACAGCCCTTTAGATGTCACTGAGAAGAAAAAAAAAACACTATGCTTCCTTATTATTCTAAAAAAAATTTGAATGGAGCAAGTCTCCTGTTTTGATACTGCCACCTGGTGTAGAAGACATGTAAGTGAAGACTCTCTTTCTCTCTTTCTCTCTTACTCTCTCTCTCTCTCTCTCTCTCTTGTTGTCTCAGTCTCGGCTGGTAGTGAAGACGGCTCTGAAGCTCCTCATAGTGTTTGTGGAGTACACGGAGTCAAACAGTCCACTTCTTATTCAGGCCGTCAACATCGTGGATCGAAAAAGAGGTAAAACATCAGCCTTTCTGATGGATACACACATTTAGAAGAACAGTTTGAAGGAATGTGTATATGCCCTAGCTGTAGATGAGCTTCACTCTGGATGTTCTGTTGCAGGTGTGAAAGCCTGGTCATACTTAGTGGCTATTTTAGAGGAGAAGAATGGAGCTGATACAGAGCTCCTGGTCTTCACCATGTCCCTAATTAACAAGGTACCTTGCGTACACACACATACATTACACACACCACATCTTTGTGGCAATCTGATACTTCAATTGTTTGTGCACTTGTACTTATAATAGCTCATTTCCATGGCATAAAAATTAGAACAAAACCTCAACCTCAACGTTTCTGCTTCAATTTTTTTTATCTCATGACCACGTGTGCCATCATGACCATACACCACTGTCCTGTTGCAGACTCATCCTAAACCACACCTCTCCATCCTCTACAATCACTACCCCCCAACAGACTTGCATTAGTTTTTGACACTGAACACTTGAACTACTTTAAATGTATATATTGAGCTAATGTCTGCAAAGAAAACAGTCTAGATAACTTGTCTATGCTTGTAGGAATACTGCTCTTCCATAATGCACATGAAAACTACTGCACTACTGTCTCAGTCAGGAGTTGGTTTTCTAAATATTTCTAAAATAAATATTTTCTAAATATTGAACATCCTTAACACTGAGCACTGTTGTTATAAAAAAAAATGTAAAGACTGTAACACAACCACTACCTAGAGACCCAAAGCAGGCAGCTCACTGACCAGGTAAGAAATGCATTAGTCAACAAATAAGCCAAGGGTAATGCTCAAATGATGCAGCCATCACCGTGCTTTAAAAGTTGATATACTGAGTTTCTGATTATTTGTAAATTTGTGACTTAAAGTCTATTTTGGGTCCAGGAGGGTGAATATTTATGCAAGTCATTGTATTTTTATGCCTTTCTCCTCCCTCTTTCTCTGTTAGACTCTAGCAGCTCTGCCTGACCAGGATTCATTCTACGACATGACCGACTGCCTGGAGCAACAGGGGATGGAGCGCGTCATCGAGAAACACATAAGCAGCAAAGTCATCGACCCTGACCTCAAACTGCAGTTTACTACATACGAGGTACAGGAACAGCAACATAACATGTACCGCAAACCGTACATTTAACACCATCAGGTACAGACACCGTGTTATACAAAATGCTAGTGAACATAATTGTATGTTTTGTACAGAACGCTTTGAAGCACGAGGATGGAGATCTAGACGAATCATCGCATTTTACCCGTAAGGAACGGAGAAAAGCAACAAACAGCGAGCAGGAGGGCAGGAGGAGCCGACGGGCCTCGGCACAGAATCTTCAGGATGTTGCGTTCTCTTCCTCTTTCCCTGCTTCTGGGACCTCCAGCTTCACTACAGGTTTGTCTCACATCAGACCCAGCATTCTCCAAGCCACTCACTTCAGAGCTTATTTTAAATGAAGTCACACAGAAGATTCATCAAAAATTGTATTTGGTTTATAACCAAATTTTTCAGGCAAAGTTAAGATACTACTCTTTTCTCAAACACTTGTGTTTTAGTGTATGGATGAATAGATGTTGAAATTAAGTATGTACCTCTTCTGCTTTGAATCTGATACATACATCTACACATACTGCAGCTTGATTCATATTTTCAATGGTTAAATGACTTTGAGCACAGTGTAATAATTTTTAATTACATTTTCACCCACATACAGTATTTTGCATGACATGGTTTCTAACTACACAGGAAGTCATCGCTGATGCATTGTCATTCCTGGATGTCAAACTAGTTGCAGCCAAATATTAGGCTTGTTATGCAAATATGTCCAATACAATGATATGATATTCTGGCTATTTAATCTATTAATCTATTCCTGAACTTTCAATAAATAAGTTATTGATGATATTATTTCCAAAACCTTTTTTTTTTATTATTGAGATTTCAGTTAAACCCATTCATTCAAATAGCCAGTCAAACCACCTATGAGAACTCTATTTTATTGTAAGAACTATAATAGATGATCTTGGTGCACTATAGTTTGCACCAGAAGCTATGGCCCCATATATATGAGAGACACTGCTTTAGTTTGCTTTCTAGTACTCACAGATGGAAAAAGAAAACATTCACAAGAGTCTGGTACAGAATGACTGAATTCAGCTGAGATGATCATTGGAAACTCCAGTGGAAAATGGCTTTGTAGGTATTAAAGCAAAAAAGGAGGTTTAGGCCTTTTGTGTGCAGTTTGAATAAAAATGGAATTGTCTTAGTGTTGGGTTAGATTAGGGTCCAAATCTTTTCATTGAGATGCCCCTTATTTAGAACCTAAAGCTTATTAGAGTGAGGCAAAAAAGATAATCAGATTAACAAAAGATAATCTAGAAGCAGGATTGCACTGTAACTCACTTTATAGTTTGCCCTTGAAGCTGTGACCTGAATTATGTCATGCACTGTTGTTTAAAGACAAGCACATACTGAATTTGGAGGCTTTTTGTTCTTCTTCTAGGTCCAAGTTGTACCACCTCTCCTGTACCCTCAAGCATTCCAGCCTCTCCTTTCACTTCTTCTCCCATCAGCCATGATCCAGTAAACATCTCCTCTAGTGACTCTGAGTCCAGCTCAAGCAGCTCAACCCCTGTAGTGCCCTCTGTTGAAGTAAAGGAAACGCCAACCAATGATGTGTAAGTGGAGCTAGTGAGCTTGTTCGTGTATGTGTACATACTGTAAGTGTATGTGTGCGTTTTGAACTGCACTATAACATTCGGAGTAATAAGGTTTGTCAGTCTGTCAGCTTTGTATAGCATGAGCACCTCTAGGATTTAGCTTGTTTAAGGAATCATCAGTGTGCTTAGGACACTAGTGATGGAGACATTAGGAACATTAAGGATCATCTGTGAAAGGTGTGTCATCTTAATTTTGTGTTGGTGGTTATTTCTTAAGCACTGAAAACATTTCTTTTAACTGTTACAACTTTACACCCATGTTGACAGCCATATGTTGCCTCTTTTTAAATTTTCTTAACTCTGAATTTTCTTCTAGCTGTTTACCATTGATAACTGTTTAAAATATTTTAGAAAGTAGTTTATTGAGTGAAATGTGTTGTAGATATAAAACAGCAACCGGGAATCAACTGGAGACATTTTGATATTGAATAGAAAAGGTTGTACATTATAATAAAATGTTAATGTATTTTGCTGTTATATTGCAAGTTTTCACTTGACCCACTAATCTCCAGCTGTGCTGGCTTTGGAAGTGTTATTCTACAGCAGGCTGGCTTCAGAAACTGATCCACAAAAGCAGAGCCTTGGCCAATAACATTTACCCAGACATGCCCCAAATGGGTAATGATGCCTCCAGTGAAAGTATGACATACTTCAGCCAGAAATAGAATTGCTTGTGCACATTGCTTGAGTTAACAGATCTTTTTTTTTTTTTTAAAAAAGCACATTTTATTGATGAATAAACAAAAAAAGCAATGACTTGCTCAGACTGTAAGAAAATGCGAATTTGACTGAGTTTACCACATACATCAGATGCTCTTTGCCCGCTCAGCTCCTCCCAGTGTAACCAAATTGCTGTGTGCCTTTCCAAATGTAGCTCCTGGCCAAAGCAAGACATTTTATTTGGCTGACAGGCAATACCTATATACGGAAAGCTAATGTTTTATTTGGAAGGCCATTTTCTCTTAGTAAATCTGTGGGTATTTATTCGTCTGATCATGATGTTAGCCTTTTAAAAAACTATTTAATATTTTAAATTTGTAATATTTTTAAAACTATTTAATATTTGAATATCTATTGAAGTGTTTTCCATCTTCATATAGAATTATTAAAGCTTCATTATGCAGTCCTGCTTTTCCATACTTTTGGGACATACATGATGGCAAGCAAAAAAGATAACGCTTTCTTTGACTTTTTCACATGCTTTTGCTCCTGGTCGCACTCTCTGGTGGTTTGGTGTCAGTTTTACTATTGTTTGTGGGTCTCCTTGTCCTTGTTTTAATCCTCTGCTTACTCATGTAACCAGACATCACTTTTCCACATCTGTCTCTCTCTTTGTTTCACATCCTGCTCCTTCCAGCAGGGGGCGCACTTTCATTGGTCAGTACCTGGCTCATATGGGGATTTCTAGGCGGAGGTTAAAAAAGGCGGGGTCCATAACACAGGAGCCCTCCACTCCCCTAAAGAGGTCTGTATAACGCACCAGCTTTTCATTTCATTGGTAAAAGTTACTCCTTCTGCTGATCAGATTAGCTGTAAGGAATAACTTTTACTTTAAACTAATCTTTTTGTTTCTGGACTAACCGTGACATCACGCATCACATGGTGGCACATTTTAACACCTTTCTTGACAAACAAGGGTTTTTTTTTAATGCTCTGATTTCCTGAGTTTAATTTCAAGCTCAACTAAGCAGTTAAGCCTTCGGTTGCAATCACATGGACATGGCCTAGAACTAAACTCTGCATGATTGTAGATCCACCTAGTGTCAAAAAAATCATTTGGTTGATGAGATTCATTTGTATGTGAAGTTAAGTATTGCATGAGACTGCTTAACTTTTGTGCAGAATATATTTTTATTTCAATATACAGTACAATATTTTAGATCCAATATATATATATATTTTTTTTTGCTTAAAGCCAGAAATGATGGAGTGAGGTGACTGAAAGGCAGAAAGCTACTTTGGCATTAATGTTTTACAAATAAACAGCTTTCTTAAATACTGTATAACACTATGGAGAAATGGACAGTTATTAGAATTGCTGAACACTTGACGTTTCTGGAATATAAAATAATTTTACTTGTAGAGAAGTACAGACGTTCCATATCCCTTGTTCTGTTTGTTGGAGCAAGGAAAAGACTAAAATGTGCAGGACATGGGGAACTCCAGGACCACAGTAGGAAGTTGTTCAGTGACATAAATGTTCACATTGAATGAACCATGATACAAATGACTGTAAAATGCAAAAGACTGAGCACAAATAACTCTCATTGACAGTTTTTCAGCGCTTGACGCAATGTGTTATGGAATGTAATGAACCATGAGAGACAAGGAATTTGGGTAACGTAGTCCATCATCCCCTCTGGGGTTTCTGGTTTCCTCACACAGTCTAAAAACATGTATATGAGGCGAATTGGAGATACTAAATTCCCCCCACTGACAAGAGATTGGGATGCTCAGTCAGTCCCCCTACTCCTGGAGAGCACAGGTGGATTAGGGTAATCACCCACTTGTGCAGTCAACCACTGTGGAGCGATGACGGTGACGTACGTACATGCATGCATGCATACAGTCTGTCATCTACGTATTTCTGGCAAATATTCATCATTTTATACAGCAGTTAGGAGGGGGTTTCAAACACTATCTAAAATAAAGGTAGAATTTACAAGCATTAATAAGCCTGCTGGCATATCCCCCCCCCCCCAGGATATTCATCAAACACATTGCACAATATAAACAGGGACTCATAACCAAACTGGGAAAATTTTTTAAAAAAAGATCACAAAGGCAGTTTGAGTAGCTTTGAATCACAGAAACAGTTTTCAGCTTGATCCTGGCAGGCTAACGTTTCCCCCCGTCTCACAGGCCGCATTCTGAAACCGAGTCTTTGGCACGGCGCAGGAGTATGTGTGTGTTTTGGTCCTGAAAAAAGGGGATTAATATTGTGTTCTCTAAAAGAGACCCCTCCCACACACCCCCACCCCCACCCGCTTTGTGGCGCTCCTCGCTGAAAGCGAACCAAGTTATTCTAATCGGCTTTGACGGCTTTTTCTGATGGATCACGTTCCACGAACTTTCTAGAACATTTCAGAAAGGGAGACAAACAGGGAAGAAGATTATGAACATATGAGTATGCGATATGAATACTTCCTTTTCTAAAAGAGGCGCTGCTTTATTTTAAGAAAAGAATTAATGGTAGTTGAATAAACAAGGATTAAATTGAACCTAGTTTAGAGCTTGTAACATTTTTGCTGGTTCAAGTTTTATTTTGAGTTTAATTTTGCATCCCAAGTTCATTTTATACATGACTTTACTAAACGGATTAATTGAAACCTTAATCTCTGATTGAAGTTGTTTCTGATTGTTGCTGGTTACTTTTACTAATTGGAGAATCAATCATGGACGACAACGTTCTTCCTGAGATCAGCTGTAACTTTTTGAGTGAAAATTGCCATAAAATCTTCCTTTGAGACAAAACTCTGTAATCCTTATCATCATATACACTGAAGATACCTGAAAATACTTGGTAGGTCCCCACGGGATCTTGGATGGAACATTGCACAGTCCTCACACTGATGTTTGTTGAGGCCCCAGCATTGAAATCCGGTGTTACTTGAGGCAGTGTTGCACACCTACACAACCCAC
>JAOVVG010000037.1:4637999-4651805 GCA_028566375.1 Leptodoras nelsoni | reverse complement strand
CCAGAAGGGTCCGAATCTCTTCTATCCTTGATAAAGGGCTTCTTGGCGGGCCAGCAGAGAAGAGAGGAGGGGCTGCTTGGTGAACTCCGAAGCCTCAGAGTCTCATTACAGCAGCCAGGTCCCATACCATCTGGCGACCCAGTGATGAGGTCCCCCAGTACAGTGACTGCAACTAGCCCTTGCATGGAACTTCCCACTCCAGCACCAAGGCGCCCTCCTCAGAGGCAGTCCACGTCGTTGCAATTGCAGGAGGAGGTTCATGACATCACATTTGACCCCAGCAGGCTGGAGCCGGCACCACATCTGGACTGGAGACCCTATTCAGTGGAGCCGAAGATTCCTCCTTATCAGACAGGGGAGGACATCGAAATTTCCTGCTCCGGTTTGAGCGCATTGCAAAGACTTGGAGGTGGCCAGAGACAGAATGGGCATGCAGGCTCGTACCGCTTCTGTCTGGCAAAGCCATGGAGGCCTACACGGCCATGGATGAAGATGCAGCTCACTGCTACAAGGACTTGAAAGCAGCCTTGTTGATCAAGTTTAATATTTCCCTGGAAACCTACAGGCAGCGGTTCCGGGCTAACTTTGTGCCAGCTGGAGAGACACCTACAGAGACTTACCACCGTCTCAAAGGATACTACCGGCGATGGGTCCGTCCAGACCAGCTGTCTACGGAGCAGATTGGTGAACTCATCATCCTGGAGCAGCTTCTTCATGTCTTCCCAGCAGATGTTCATACCTGGGTGAAGGAACATGATCCCGAGGATGGATTAACAGCAGCAAAGTTGGCTCTGCAATACCAGAACGCACAGCGAGGAGGCGCCGCGCACTTTGCCAGCTCTGCACCTCGATCTGTTCAGCACTTGGCACCAGCTTGACACATCAGCGGAGGGACCAGCCAGGACTCCAGAGGTACCCTTAAGACTGCCAAGTCCCAGCCAGCTTCCGGTAAGCCCATTGTTTGCTATTATTGCCAGCAGCTGGAACATAAATCTTCTTTGTGTCTGGTGCGAAAAGCTAAACTCACTGGGGCCTGCTATGCACCCCGTGAGGAGGGTGAAAAGGCAGAGAAGGGGTACTTGCAGGGAAGGATGGAAAAATCTGTGACTGTGAATGGCCAGAAGGTGTTGGCACTATTAGATAGTGGGAGTTTTACATCTCTGGTGAAGAGGAATCTTGTTCCGATGAACTCTGTTGACTATGGCTTAAAAACTGACATTGTTTGCGTCCATGGAGATAGTCATGCATACCCTAGAGCTGAGGTGACGGTCGTAATTGATGAGCAGCCTTACCTTTTGCCTGTTGCTGTAGTGGACAATCTTCCAGTGGACCTGGTTCTGGGCACAGTTCTGCCGGTGCTTCTTGACTTATTGAGAGGGGCTGAACGTGACTCTGGGGGGATTATGTCTGATATGTGTGGCAATGTTTCTGATGTGTGTGGTTCTGTCTCTGGTCCTGTTATAACCAGGTCCCAAGCTAAATCCGCTGCTCTACGCTACCTGATTTTGACGATAGTCTGTTTGGGGCACCAAGGGACCCAAAAGGTCTAAAAGGCAGAGGCGATTTGAGAAACAGCTAATATGTATTGAACGTGATGTTAAATGTTTAAATGTTGATGAAATGTGGAAAGTACCAGAAAATATTGCAGAGCTAGAGAGGAATGATGATTCTCTGAAAGGTTGTTTTTCTTGTTACCACAAAGTGGGTGATGCAGCCAATGCTAATCCTAATGTCCCTGGTAAAAGCAGATTTGTGGTTGATAATGACACCCATAAACGTTTGGTTGCACATTACACATTGCACATACCTTACCGTGGGCAGGGCATTTAGGTGAACTCCGTCACACTCCGCCGCTATTTTTTGCCCGGGGTTTTGCCCATTCCCTATTTATTTCTTTATTTCTCCCGTTATCTCTCTCTCTATCGGCTGGGCTGAAAACTTCTTTGAACATTTTGTTCAGTGTATATATGCAAATTTTACATTAGAAGTGTGCATTATTTCTGGTTACCTGATTATCTGTAAGTAAACAGCAATTTATATATCCACAGTATATTTTGTATTTAGAGATTATTTTTTAAAATATATTTTCAATAATATCAGAACAGTTTAGATATGTACAACATAACTTTGCAAGAAGACAATGCAACTACATAATATAGTTAAATGTTTTGTAAAACAGTAATTTTGTACATCCTTTGAACCTTGAAATTGTTACTGCATCCATAATGGTGAGAATTATTATTAAAATACTTCCTCTTTATTTTTCATCATAGACATATTTAAACATGGATATTAACAGACAGATTTTTCAAATCTCAAATTAAAAAATGTAATTAAATACATTAACAAATAATAATGATGCAAATAAAAATGAAGAAACATTGTATTCCCACACATACAATCAGTTATAACAGGATAGGGATTATGGTTCAGGATGGTGGACACTAGACAACATTCAAGTATTTCCTGTGTAGAACTTTATGGGATCCTTTTACAGTGTATTTGATCTTTTCTAAATGCAAAGGGAGCATGACTGATTCTGATGTAAGGATTTCTGTGGACTAGTAGAGATGGAAGTGCAATATTTTTAATGCCCTTTCAATTAATTTAGGTTTAATGTTATTAAAAGTAACAGTTTGGCTTAGAAAGCCAAATGTCAAGGAATGGCTATATAGATAATGTATGACAAGCTTTTGAACGCTTGCTCTACAGAGAAGACCAGTATCTTTTCATGAATGCGCGTGTCAGGTCAGCCACTTGAACTAGAAACTTAATACATGCTTTGTCAACATTTCAATAAAATTACATTTTGGCTATACTGAGGTGTATGTGATGTCAGACCATAAACTGTATCCAGCCCAGTCAAGCACAGGGCATACCATCACTGTTCCTAATTCACTGGTCCATACTCTTTCTTGAAGATCTACTCCAAGTTGTTTTTCCCACTCAGCCCTGACCTTATTTATTTAAAGCAGTATTATTGATGGCCATAACTGTTGAGTGGATTTGTGAAACGAGACCGTGTGTATAACAGGGTACATCTAGGGGGTTGTTCGCAGGTAAATTGGGAAATGATGAGCTCTGAGTACGAGCATATTGGTGAAGCTGAAACTATGTGAATAAGTCATTTTTGTCTTGGGTCATGATTCAGCATGACTTTCAAAAATACCTGTTAGGTTCTTGATTTTATTTCTCTTTTATTTTAATCTTCATTTATTTGTACTTAATTTGTTTTGCTTTAGAATCTTATCTTTATTTCTGTGTGTTAAAACTACCTGTAGGTAAAAACTTTAGCACCATCACCATTTTATAATTTAATAATACTAGAAAATATTACACCCAGGAGTTTATTATAATTTGAAATCTGCTCTGTGTTGTGCCTATTTTTTGTTTTTAATAAGGTGCCATCAAGTCTGTAATTTTATATGGCCAAAATATGAATTTAATATCTCAGGTTGTTGATTTAAGGTGACTCAGCATTAATAAATGGAAGATTAGTGTAGTTAGATTGTATCAGGGTGTTTTAGGGAGTGAGGCCTTTTGAAACGAATTTCTGGACCTCTTCCACTTCTTAACTGAAGTCAGTGGGATGGCTTAGTGCACAAGGATATAAGCAAGTTGCTCTGCCATGGAGAGAGACTGCAGTCTTTCAGCAAAAACTAATAACGCTCTTCTTTCAGGAAGAAAAGGGGTGAAAAGCACAACATTATTGCCGGTTTTCATTACATCCAGGCTGTCCTAAGTCAAAGAAAAAGTTGGGTTTTTGCTAGAAAATTTCCCTGGGTCTAAGGCAGCCTCCTGTTTCTCTAGTTAAGCCTGCTGAAATTGTTAGTGTTGAGACTGTGGCTGGCTGCTGGCAGAAAACACCATTTGCTGGCATAAATTACACACAGCAGTGTAGATTATATTAATAAAACCCAATGAGATGCACTTTCAAAAAAGGCTTTGTCAGCACGTCCCATGTGGGTGGTATGTGTACTATTTTATTTTGTATTTTATAATGAGTTCTTACTATGAAGGAATATGACATTTGGAGGCATGCTGTTACAAGAAAACAATCAAGAATGGGATGGTGTGATGCAGCCCAAATAAAGTTACCATTTCCCCATCTCATTATTTTCTATTACCAACACATTCCATCCACTTATAGTTGCTTACAGTATATTTTAATTATGGTTATGTAATGTAATTCTATGATTAGCATTTTGTCACAATTTCCCCTTCTTTAACTGTCTCACACTAATTTGAACACTTTTTTTTCTTTTTTTCATTTATTTATTTTTCATTTATATTTTAATATATTTCATATATTTTCATTACCTTGTTACCTTTGGGAATTGGCTGTCTGACATAAAACACTTGTCCTTCATCTAGACCCCATCCACATGATGAGAATGTTTTGAAAATTAGTAATGGTATCCATGACATTGAGTAAGGAATAACATTTTCTTATTTGGTACTAATTTTGAAAAGGACAGACACTCATGCAGACAAGGTTTTGCATAAGCCATTGTAGGCTACAACAGAGTGAGCAGTATTTTTTATATTTTATTTTTTAGGCTGTTTTCCCCCCAACATTAACATAATAAACTGATTACAAGGCATAGCCTATTGTATCTTAGCCTAATAGCCACTGTCTTGAGGATACTAAATAACACATTAATGGATTATTCCAAATGGTGTTCTTTAATGCTAAGTAGCAGTAAAAACAGTAACTCTTCATCAAAAACAAACACTTTCTTTCACTTTAACAAGAAAGTAACATACAAGTGTAGGTCTATATTGTCCTATACTATAGCTTAATGTCTGGCTGCACTGTGTAGAAAGAGAGTCCATAGTTCGAAGATTTAACCTATTTAACTGCACATTGAGAACACGAGAAGCTGAGCTGAACATTCACTCACTGGATGCACTAGTTGCTGAAACTTTCCCCCCCTATATGGCTCGACCTGCCTGATCCAAATTTCCTAGTAAGCTTATGGCTCAACCATACGCACTCACTGGATGCACTTGTTGCTGAAACTTTTCCCCCCTATATGACTCGACCTGCCTGATCCAAATTTCCTAGTAAGCTTATGGCTCAACCATACAATCGTGTACAAAGGCTTTCTTCTCCAGCGTTGTGTGTACAAACACATAAATAGCCATGCATGTAGCCGGCTGTCATCATCGCTTTTAAAAGCTTCCATATTCACCTGTCCACATGGCAATGCAAGGGGTGCGGTTTCCACTCTGAAACCTGGTTTCAAAAGATTCTGGTTTTAAGCTTTAAACACCGTTGTCGTGTTCATGAAAGACCAAAGAGGGCCCTAATTCTCCCCTCTTTGTCCCCTGTTATGTTTTTATCTCCATGTGGCTTATGCTGCTTTGGAGTTCTGCAGCAGAGGGTTATGCTCAGTCCAGGATTGGGTTCCATTTATATTTAATTGTGCTTCAGATTTGGGCATGGGTCTAAAGATAATTATAGATTATTTAGATGTAAAAACAAATGTTGTTACACTAATGGTAAGAATATGACTTTTGGTATTGATAGTAACCTGATATTATGAAATGTTTATACAGTTTTGAGGGGAATGTGTATTGGAACTCTTATCAATATGAATATAAAAAACAAATCCGGATTGTGCTAATTGTTATGAGTGACCTACAGGCACGCACAAACTTTCTATGATATGGATATAAGCCTTTAGGAAAATATAAATGCTTCTCTTCTGCTGCTGTAGAGGTTCCAACCTTGATGGCACACAATGTGTGCACTGTGTGCTGCCGGCCAGCTCAACACTCGGCTCACACTGAAACAAAGTCATCACTATGCCCACCCATTCCTTCAGCTTCAAGACAGCTTCATATAAAACACATATATACTCTAACCATTCAACTTAAACATCTATACATTAAGATAACCCTGATGTAAATATATGTATATACGTAGACAAACTATTTTTCATCGTTTTCCTGAATCCCCCTGACAGACGAACAGTCCAGATGTGTCCAGATATGTATAAGTCATCACTGATCATCAGTTCAGGTTATATCTCCGGCATGCACTAACTTTAATACAATATTCAATGTGAAAACACCAGAGATTATTTGGAGGCCTGTAATGCTCCCCTGAATGATCAGAATGAGAACCCAAGCACCAGAATAATGGTTTTAAGATTGTATTGAAATTTTATACAGAATTTATTGACTGAATTGTACTAATTGGCTGGAAACATTTTGTATTATATCAATGACCCAAATAGAAAAATGTCACTGAAAATGAGATGCTTAAAGCCAAAACCCTGCACACCTTTTTCCACACAAGGTTCTAAAAGATTTGCATGATTTTAATTAACTTTTTTTTTTTATCCTTAACCACTGAAAATATACAAAGTTTAAGTATTGATTTAGGTTCATTGGTATTAAATAACATAAAATCTACCCATTGTCCTTATTTATTTGAATTTGGACATTTCTCATGAAGTCTGGATGATTTTAAAAGCAAATTTCACACAAATGAGATTTCTTTTCACCAGAATCCTTTAACCAAGAGTGTGCCTCTTGGATTTAAATAGCTTTTCCTTTCCTGTCTCTCCTGCAGTTTCATTACAAGAATGCAAAAAGGCATACAAAAACTGATCTCAGTCCCAGCCCTGATGACCTGGAATTAAAAGTCATACCCTAGAGCAATGCTACTCCCCGTTTCGTTCTCTCTTTAGCAGCGACTCCTCCCTAGCTTACTTTATACATACATGAAAAACCACAGACGCCAGGCAGAAAGTTTGAGAAATGCTGCACATTAAGTGTTTGAGGGTGTGAGACTAACTTGGACAGCTGTCATAAGAAAAGAGAGACTAGTTTGGCAGCATTAGGGAAAAGAAAAACTCTGGGACCTCCATCTTTTGTGTGGGAGCACTTGAGGCCTGTTTGATTATTACTACACTGTTTGCCCTGTCTTCTATCTATCCTTTTTTCCCCCACTCCAATTGTTTTCTCTGTCACTGCAGTCATGTGTGGTATGGAAGCTCATTGATGTGACTGCCTCCTGCTGAAAAATATCACTCTTCCTTTCAGCAGGCGAGTTTGGTACGACTTGGAAAAGTTAGCTGTCAAAAACTCCCATATTTTTCCATGCTTGGAAAATTGCTGTAATCCCACACGGATACTCCCAATTGTCAGAAAATAGAACTTAATCGCAGTCTGGAGAATAGACACAACATAAACATCTTATATAAATGATTTACACAAGTGTGCTGTCTGAAACTCACCATCAGAGCTGACGGTGTCTCCATGTCCAGGGTACCCATCTTGCCCCGTGTCTCTGTAATCCACACAATTAATTCCCTCCAGGCTGTCATAGTTGGAGTGAGAGTTATCATCCACTGGTACCACAGTAAAATGGGGCATGTTTTTATTCGTCCAGCAGCAAGCCTATCTTGTCTTTTGGGAGAGATAACGCTAGGCTCTCAGCTGAAGCTCACAACTTCCAAGTGCATTCCTCTGCTCTTTGCTCACTTCCTCTCAGTGTACTCCATTACCATAATTCCCTCCCTCGGCTCCCCAGGCCCTACCCCTGTCTGTAAGGACATTCAATAGAGCCAGCCCTACCCCCGTCACACTGCAGAGTCTCCATTCAGCCATAGCTCATTTCCCCCTTTTCGAAAAGGGCCTCCTAAAACATGATTCAGGCCCAGCAACAGCTTGGGAACAAACAACGTGGCCAGGATGGCACAATAGCCCTAGAAAACCCTCCCCTGCACAGATGTTACTCAAAAGAGAAGAAGGCAGGCAGCGTCATCTTCTACTGAGCATGTCATCCACTGGTTGCCTTTACTTCCAGTAATGTGAAACAAATAGTTTAAGCAACTTCTGGGTTTAAATTCCATGAGAAATGGCACCGACCATAACATTATAATGCAAATAAGGCCTCCTGTGGAACTCCTACTGAAATTTATATTTAGTGGATGATTAAACTGAATAGGTTGAGTTATTTTTTGATACTAAATGAGAGGCAGAAGAATAATTTGATGTAATGAAGAGCGTCTTTGCTATGCATTTAAAATACAGTCATGGTGTTGTCCAAGGAAATTATTTGGTGAGTTGTTCTAGGTTTGTTGGAGAGCCTGCTACAGTTTGACTCAAAAAAATAAAATAAAATATATACCTTCATGATGCTTGTAATACTTGTAATATTTTTTTTAAATACATAAACTGTTTTAGAATAAAAGGAGAAAAATAGGCATATAAATCAAATTATATTTAAAAAATATATACAGTACAGGCCAAAAGTTTGGACACCTTCTCATAACATAACTCCACGTGTTCATTCATAGTTTGATGCCTTCAGTGAGAATCTACAATGTAAATAGTCATGAAAAAGAAAACGCATTGAATGAGGCCAAAGTACAGGCCAAACTTTTGTACTGTACAAGTTTTCTAAATAAAAATATATAAATGACTTATTGAGCAAATATGACTGCCATCATGTATTTTACATAAATGTTTACTTTACATCAGGCATACTGAACAATGTTGTAGAAATGTATCTGTAAATGTATCTAATTAAACAAGAACATAATTAATTTAACTCGCACATTACAACCACAGCAAATACACTCCCATGATAGGGTTATAGGTTTGTCATTTAATAAATAAGACAGGTAAGTAATTCCCTGAAAGTTGAATCGGTTCATCTGGACACAAGCTTGAGTGTGGAGATGCGCTTTGTCACTCATCCAAGTGTCTTCTTCAGTCTAAGCTCTAAGCAACACCAAGCTTATATGTAGCACATTTGCATAATGGGCGAAAGCAGCATCGTTGGATAGCAATATAATTGGTGGTCAGTTTCATATGCAAATCATTATAACCATTAATTACAATGGCCATGTGTACTATTCACATAGGATTGAGCTGTAATCATGGTATTGTAAGAAAGTAAAAGATGCCCTCCTCCTGTGTGCACATCTTCGTACTTGAAAGAATGGCCACTGGCTCGTAGGTGGGTGTGAACCACAGATTTCTTGCCAGAAGAGGTAGCTCTTCTGTGTTGTGCCACCCATTTCGCCAGTGGCTGTTTGGTTTCCCCAATGTACATCTCCTGGCAATCCTCACAGCACTTAACAGTGTACACTATCTTGCTGTATTTGTTCCAGGGGACCCAATACTTGGGGTGTACCAATTTATGACATAGAGTGTTTTGGGTTTTGAAAGCAACTGAAACAGTGTTTGAAAAATATGCGTCTAAGTTGTTCCACTACACTTGCCACATATGGAATCACCACCGGTTCGTGCTTAGACAGCAGTTGTCCTCCTCCTCTTCTTGATCTGCTGGAGCACTGTTTGAGAATTTTCCCTGCTTTGATGAATGCCTAGTTAGGATAACCTCATTCACCTAGGGCCTGCTTAATGTGTGACTGCTCTTCTTCCCTGGCCATCGTGTCAGTGGGGACACTTAGCTCTGTGGTTTGTGCTCCAATGGTTGAGGAGAGTCAAACCTTAAATACTAATCCATATGTGTTGGTGTGCAGTACACATCCACTTGGCCTCCCATGTCTGATCACGATTTCACAATCTAAGAAGGCTAACCTCTTTTCACACACTCACTTTATCTATTTATTTTTGTGTTTATTTTACAGTATACCAAATGCTAGGAATGAAGAGTAGGTACTGGTATATGGTAAATATATACTTGTAGCAAGACACCTAATCAATATTATTATTATAGTAGAGGTTTTAGTAGTAATACTATTGCAAGGGGGCTGCAGTTGTGTTTTTATTGAATGGGGAAGTTTTTTTATACTATTGAACTTTCTCCAAATGAGTTTGGGATGTAGTCATACAAGTTAAGTTTATAGTAAATCCACAAGCAGAAGTCTGTGCTTCATTTGAATTAGACACATTTTAGAAAGTGACAAAAAGCCAATGACTATAGGCCTATATACAGACATTACCTGTTGCAGTATTTTTTTAACACTTTATTTAATTAATGGACTTAATTTATCTGTTCATTCCAGCCAAAAAACATTAGACCATTATTTTCTTTTTTTCCATTCAGAATTAAGCCCATTGTTAAAGTATACAGGAAACTTGGTCTTGTCATTAACATGTTCTCTATAATAGTATAGTACAAGTATAGAGGTATTAAAAATGGAATAAAAGTGAAAATTGTCCTTGCAGGGACTGGAAAGAACAGGTCATTTACAGTAACTTCAGATGCTAGATGTGGTCTGTAATTACTGTAGGCCTTTCTATTTTAAGGCACTTCACCCAGTTCTTGCAGACAGTTGTATATTTTTTTTCTTCCTACATAAACCGTTTTGTTATTTCAACTGGACTGGCAGAATGGTGTTTCGTTTTTTTTTTTTTTTTTTTTTTTTAAATCATCTCGTATTGTGATTCCTGTTCTAAACACTGCTCTGTCCTGTCTTTGTAAAATCCATAAAACTAGACTGGATCCAGGAGTCTTGTGTAATGTTGTTGCGGCTGTTGAGTGCTTTCCCGTCAGCTCTGGCTTAGACTGCTACTGTCTAATAAAAATTGTTTTTTTGTGCAGGGACAGACTAAGGATTATGAGCAATGTCTAAGTGCAATATTACAGTAATTATCAGATTACTAGATGGTAAACAAGGTGTTTGTGTGTGTATACAGATAGCCACATTTTCTGAATGACTAAAGTACACTGAAGTACCAGGAAAAACTGGTACACCATGCAGTTAATACTTGGTAGAATTATTGTAGGTCCCCACGGGATCTTGGAGGGAACATTGCACAGTCCTCACAATGTTTGTTGAGGCCCCAGCATTGAATTCTGATGTTATTTGTGGCAGTGTTGCACATCTATCGCGTGAAATGTTTCTTGCTAGCCGATGGTCACGTTCACCCAGAGTCTTTTTTCGTAAGTTCAAGGTTTTGCCAGAATTCTCATAGTCCCGGGACACCCATGAAATGCTCATATGTGAACATCCAAACTTTGCTTCACCAAGATGCTATGACCCATCTCATGAGCTCCAACTATTAAACCGTGTTGAAAATCACAAAATCCTGACATGCCATTCTCATGGCAAAAACAGCTCTAAATGTCTACCACTTTACATAACCACAACCAATGGCGCGCATACATTGTGCTGCTAGGTATTTTGCATAGTACCAGTTTTTCTGGTACTTCAGCATATACAGATCATATGTTTGAAGGCCTGGGGAAAACCTTCTAAAGTAAGACATTTTGAAAACTAGAACTGAATTGTATTTTCAACGTGTGTGTGTGTGTGTGTTTGTGTGTGCATGGGTAATAATAAACAGGTTAAGAATGTGTTATTTTGCATAGAAATGGTCTGTAAGTATGTTTTTTTTTTTAACATGTATTAAAGGTGTCTTGAGTGTCAGTGCTTTGAAACGGTACATTTTCCATCAAGGGAAATTTTTCAAGATACACTTGTACTTTGTAGTTCCTTGGTGTCAAGCTGCATTTTTTTTCAATTATTAGCTTCAAAATGGAGAAGAAAGAGAGGCTTTTAAGAACCAACTTGTCTCATGGTGTCACAACTCTGGAAAGTGGCGTTCAATAAATGCCAGGTGTACGTAATCGGCAGATCTCATTATCGCTGAGTAGGCAGCAAGGGATTCTGGGAGGTGGAGTTCCTTGCCAAACTCAGGACATGCCTGACACATTCATTCCATTATAATACTATAAACTATAGATTGTATTTTCAATGTTGTATTTATTAATACATTGTAGCAAATATAGCAATATAAGAGGAATAAAATGCATCAGAATGTTGTGTTATAGGGAAAATAATCAACTACATGATGGTCACAGAAACGTATCAATGTTTGTCACTGATTAACTTGTATAAAATGTTTTATTCCTCATACAAAGAGAGAGAGAGAGCGAGAGAGAGTGTTGAAAGAAGAATGTGAAGAGGAAAATAGAGCATGTTTCAGGAAACAGAGGAATGGTCCTTTAAGGTCAGCTCTTTTGCTGAATCAAAGAGTGGTGAGTATTTACTTTCCCTTGGATTTGCAGGTCATGCATGTTTAGAGCTGTAGAGTGACATTTCCTCTCAGGGTGGAGGAATAGCATCAGGGTTGTTGTTTTTTTTTCCCATACTGCTAAAGAAGAGCAGACTTACTTTTTTTTTTACTTTCTTCTACCGAGTTATACAATAGTGTGAAAAGTCATGCAGAATTGTGAGTATAAGTACTGTTGGTGGATCTTGAAGCTAAATGGCCATTTCCCCTTACAAACATCTTGTATCAAAAACTAAGACAGATTGTGGACTGAACTAAACCACCAAAATATTATATGGAGTCTTCTACATAAAATAAAATGATATATTGCTATCATTACATAATATTTCATTAAAAAAGATTCTATAATCTTAATATGAACATGTTTGATACTATATAGCAGGGTTTATCATATTCTATATTATTTCAGTGTGCAGAATAATATTTGGAAAGCAGTGAAGCCATTGACACACAGCACATTTCTAACATTTTGTAATAGAGCAGTGTTCTTCCAAATGCCACAAGGAGGCAGTATCTGCTCATGTCTTAGCCTCTACAGAAGTGATCTTCATGCTTCATTGGAAAACAAAACCTCAGGCTAATTCAGATAGCTCAGAGAAGCTTAGGTAGGACTTCAGACTTCATTTGAAGAATTTTGTTCAGACTTTTAGGGAAAGGTTCACTGAAAGTGCCAGTGCAGAGAAACCTCTTGGCGCATGTATGTAACTACTGACACGTGTATTTCTTGTATCTTGAGGGATGGCGGTTGGAGTTGTGTTGGTGGCTCTAAGGGAATGTCCTGCAGAGCGCAGTTTAGTAAAAGCATTTTAGATCCACAATGTTTGATATTCAGTGTTTTCTGCTTGGCCTTGCTGTACTTGTGTACAACATGCCTGTCATGCTGTCACTATTACAAGTGCATTTGTGTGCTTGTCTGCCAGGCTATAAGGATTATGCGCATTGTGTAAGTAAAATCACAGTAATGACCCGATTACCCACCAACCAACCAACCAAACAAACGACCAAATAAACAAACCCTGAGCTACCCGTGCCCTGTGCATGTTAAGGAGGAGTGGCATACAGGCATTTGACTACTGAATCATTCTAAAGCAAGAGTTGATGTGTGTTAATATAAGTTGGAATATAAGCTATGAAGGATTTGTTTTATTCTGTAACACACACTACAATTGAACATGCAGAAAATGTAAGATGCATTTCTGAATTCTTTGAGAATGTCTGACCTCAAACAAAAAAGTTGAACGACCACCACAAATTCAAAAAGGCCCAAAACCTCAACTGAACTCTTTGATCCTTCTTTGGACAATTGTGTCTTTGACTCGGTCTTTGGTAACCCAGTGAAGCTTGGATCAATCCAATTACTGAAGGTCTTTCCTCTTAAAAAGCTTGAGCAGAAACAATAGCAGTAATGCGCTGAGACAGAACCAGAAGAGACTTTAGTGGTTTTCTAAAATGAAGAAACATTTTAATGACAGTGCTAAGGGAGGCCCCCTTCACTGTGGAACCCTGCTTTTTTATACAAGTAAAATTCAAACGAGCAACCAGACTAATAAATAAATACATTGATGTGTGTAGGGCAAAAGTACTATTTGGATTGTAGTACACTTTGTTAGACTTCTGTATCACTTTCTGTAGCCAGCTGAATCTTTTATTACAAAATGGTGCAATGTAATTTTTGACGCCCTGTAATAGACACCCCAAACAGAGTGTGTGTGTGTGTGTGTGTGTGTGTGTGTGTGTGTGTGTATATATATATATATACACACACACACACACACACACACACACAAATGTCTATAT
>JAOVVG010000037.1:4539483-4553231 GCA_028566375.1 Leptodoras nelsoni | reverse complement strand
TGTAAATAGTCATGAAAATAAAGAAAACGCATTGAATGAGAAGGTGTGTCCAAACTTTTGGCCTGTACTGTATGTAGTGCAGCAGGTGGTGGGATTCAGAATGACTGGTGAATGCTGTACAGCATTGGTGTGTGGTACACCACTGTGAATGATGTTTAAACATAGCTACATGCAAAATTTGCCAAAAAGTTTGCTAAATGTTTTGCTAAAATTAACGAGGACTAGCTTTCATCTTTTTTTCTGGTTATGTGTTTATTCTGGATGACTGGTCTAGTGATTTGTCCACTCCTGTAATTATTCACTCTGGATTATTTGTGCCTATCTCCAAGCTATTTTTTGTCTATCCAATTAAGATACAATACAAATGAATATTATTGAAGCAATGCTTCTTTCAGTGTCTGGGCTGCTTTATGTTTTATGGATGGTTTATTTAAAGGCTGAAATTCATACGCAACACGGAAGGAAATAGGTTCATTCGTAAAGTCGGTGGCAGAAACGGGTCATGAAGAAGGCATTCACTCTGAAGCTACTGGGCAAAAGCATAAGGTGCTGGCATTTACAGGAAATGGAGAAAAAAACATGACGTACAAATATGACGAACTAGTTGGCTCCCAACATAGAGGCTCATTTCAGGCACCACACACACTCGCTCTATTTAACACTTTTTTTTTATAGCGTATATGTGTATGTGGGAGTTTAGGTGACGACTGACAGCAGCACAAGTGTGCTTGTGTGTGTTTTCAACATAAAATGGGACAGATGGAGCAGTGATAGAATGGTAAGAAGTCCATGTTGACTTTCTATAAACATATTTCCCACAGGTCACCTCAGGAATATAATGTTTATATATGAAGTGGCAAACTTTTCTATTAATGAGATCAAATAATGATCAGTGAATCTCTTACCCCCTCCGTTCATACTGAAGGCAGCGTCCAAATCATCAGGAACTCCATTCCAGGAATCGGCAATGAGTTTGGGGAAGCCGGGATCAATTTTCTGTTTGGCTTCATTGTATCTGTGAGGTTATTTAGAAACAAACCAGGTGCTGCTTACACGATAACAGACAACACAACATTGTAACTAAATACTGTAGGCTACAGATGTTTAATTGGGATCTTTGTCTTTTTACTTATGCTGGACTTATCATGGATGTTCTACAACATTAAACATAACTATAATAAAACTATAATAAAAAAAAAACTAATAAATTTTTATATTAAATATTTATTTAAATATTTATTTATATTAAAAATGTATTTTATATATAATATATCATTACTTTCCAGACAGACCTTCTATAAACACTATATTGCCAAAAGTATTTGTTCATCTGCCTTCACATGCATATGAACTTGAGTGACATCCCATTTTTAATCCATAGGGTTTAATATGCTAGCTATAACACCTTCAACTTTTCTGGGAAGGCTTTCCACAAGGGTTAGGAGTGTGTTTACAGGAATTTTTAACCATCCTTTCAGAAGCACATTTGTGAGGCCTGGCTCGCAGTCTCCACTCTAATTCATAGTGTCACTCTCGGGTTGAGGTCAGGACTCTGTGCAGGCCAGTCAAGTTCTTCCACACCAACCTCACTTATCCATGTCTTTATGGACCTTGCTTTGTGCACTGGTGTGCAGTCATGTTGGAACAGGAAGGGGCCATCCCCAAACTGTTCCCACAAAGTTGGGATAAAAAACATTGTCCAAAATCACTTGGTATGCTGAAGCATTAAGAGTTCCTTTCACTGGAATTAAGGGCATAACTCTTGAACAACCCCACACCATAATCCCCCTCCACCAAACTTTACACTTGGCACAATGCAGTCAGAAAGTACCGCTCTCCTGGCAACCACCAAACCAAGAGTCATCCATCAGATTGCCAGATGGAGAAGTGTGATTCATCACTCCAAAGAACTCCTCTCCACTGCTCTAGAGTCCAGTTCAGGCATGCTTTACACCACTGCATCCAACACTTTGCATTGCACTTGGTGATGTAAGGCTTGGATGCCGCTGCTCGGCCATGGAAACCCATCCCATGAAGCTGTCTACACACTGTTCTTGACCTAATCTGAAGGCCACAAGTTGGCGACCTCTGCACACTATGCACCTCAGGATCCACTGATCCCGCTCTGACATTTTACATGGCCTACCACTTCGGGGCTGAGTTGCTGTCGTTCCCAATCGCTTCCACTTTGTTATAATACCACTGTTGACTATGGAATATTTAGTAGCAAGTGCTGGGTTTTGCATGCAAAAAAGAAGTAAGTGTGACAGTCAAAGTCTCCAGAAGAGCTGTGACAGATTCTCTAACACACTCAGTAAAACTTAAAAATTAAAAATTTCCTTATAAATCTGCAGACATTGTACCTGGGAACACTATATAAGAGAAAGGGACACCAAATATGGACTTAATTTAGTTTATTACTGTTTACTGCACTTTATAGTGTTTGCTTGTATGTAGAAACATCATTATTTTCAGCAAGTCTTTGCATGTGCGTAAGACTTCTGCATCGTACTGTACAGTAATCAGCTGTAAGTTTTACTGAGCATCTTGGAGAATCTGCCACAGCTCTTCTGGAGACTTTGTCACATTTGCTTTTTTGCATAAACCCAGCAGCCTTCCTATGTGATGCGTTGCTTCTGTCACTGACATACAAACATTTCTCTGTAATGTGTATTTTTTTTAATGAACAAAAATAACTTTTGACATGACTCTTCATCATTTGACAGTGTGTAAAATAGTTGAGACTATACCTCCAGAATTTGTCTCCAGAGAACAGGTAGGTCTTCTTGCTCTTGTGGTAGACATAGGCTGCATCTATACGGTGTACATCTGGTGGAAGGCCCAGGGAGGAGATCTTTTTAGGATACCCTCTCTCCAGAGTACTCGCTGAATACACCCACATTTCATCACCTAGGACACACATACACACACCTTAGCATATTTCTAGGTATATATTTTTATTTATTCTCTT
Source organism: Leptodoras nelsoni (assembly GCA_028566375.1). Taxonomy (NCBI): domain Eukaryota; kingdom Metazoa; phylum Chordata; class Actinopteri; order Siluriformes; family Doradidae; genus Leptodoras; species Leptodoras nelsoni. The sequence continues at coordinate 4,550,260 of JAOVVG010000037.1, read as the reverse complement.
TATTTTAACAACAAAATAAATTTTAAAAAAGCTTGCCCTTTGCATGTTATAAAACAGTCTAGTGCTTTACATTTACCCTAATACTAATATTAATTATTAATACTAATAAGTGTTATGATGTATATAAAACTGAATCTTCCTCCTTGACAAACCACCAAAGTGGTTTTAGTCAATAATGAGTAAGATTGTATGCCATCATCATCCTGAACTAACTGCAAATAATCTCATTAGAGAGGTGAAACACTGATGCATGCAAATGTCTGGGAAGTGTTCTGTTACTGAATCATAGCCTGCATATCATGTCTCTCTATTGATTCATTCATATATCATTGAAATGATTGTTATTTATTTCATTTTAACGATGATGATGTCCTCTGTGCAACTTTACCTGAAAAGAACACAGACTTCTCCTCCAGGGGGTTCTCATAGGCTGCATCTATCTTCTCAGGAAGCTCACTCCAGAATGTGGCCACCAACAATGGACCTGACGGCTTCTTCTGAGTATTAGTAGTTCTGAACAGGAACCTGAAAGGAACAAGATGATTGACCCAGGCTTGACTTATGAGTTGTTTATTTGAGGGACTCTATACACAAAACAATTTGGATTCAGTAAATGGTGATGCTGGTGAGCAAGAGACCAGCATCACTTCAAAAAAGGAGAGAATTTGCAACCAAAGGCTAGAAGTAAAAAAGGAAAGGAGTGAAGGATTGTGCATGAGAGAGAGAGAGAGAGAGAGAGAGAGAGAGACTAAGAGATGTGAGAGAGAAGCTGCATTAGTAGATTTGCCGCCTGGCAACAATGGGGTGATTCATGGGAGCATCTGTTTCTCGTTATGGCAGAGAGTGGAGCCAGCGGGACAGGCCCAGACTGTGCTTTTCCAACATTCACCCCAGCAACAATACCACTTCCCCCAGCTCCTTTTCCGCTGACCTATTTTTCAAAGGCCAAATTATTTCAGACCTTGAAAAGTCAGATCCGGCCTATGTATTTCAATAAACAGCAAACAGCAAAGAATCTGGCTACAGCAATGTTTTAACCCTTGCGTTGGATTAACCCCACCAATGCACTGAGTGCATAGTCTTCCTCATGATACTGAGTTTACTAAAACCTTCTTATTGTTTGCATGCTTTTTGGATTTTCCCCTTTTTTATACCATGCAGATCAGTGACAATTAACTGACCTCAGGTAAATAGCATACTACTAGAAAAGGGCCTGTGTCTGACAAGACATTGAAGAACAACCACACTCCAATGTGGTGATTATGTATTTTGTATGTAATTAATGCCAAGCTGTTTCACATTCTGTAAGTACTCCACTTTCTGTGGTTATCAGCATGAAAGCAGTCAGGATGGAAAGTCACTGGGTGAGAAAGTTATCCCAATGTCATCACAAGCTATCCTAGCATTATGCCTAGTGAAGTGACCTCCATTTCTTTATTTAACATGTCATACCATAAAGCCTTTGACTCAGCATTCAATATTCCAGCCTGTTATGACAGTTTTAAGATGTGTTTGGGCAAGCCAGAGCCTTTGCCATTCCCTCCCTTATACATTAGAATTGATCCCATTGACAAAATTGCCTATATATATCCTCCATGTTCTAAAGAAAGTAAAGTAGTCCATCACTGAGACATTACAGTAAGGGCACATCATACTCTCCACTTCTGTAAGCATCTTATCAAATAATTTCTAAGAAAGGGGAAGAGGTCTTCCATACAGTATTCACTACTGGGTCTCAAGCAAATCACAGAAGGCACAGTCTGTTCTGAAACAAACAACCTCCACCAGCATATTCACCAAACTTGATTTATGAGATATCTACAATCTTATTAGGATTCAGGAAACAGTAACAGCACCATTTCACTATGAATACTTAGTGATGGCATATGGATTGGTCAAAAATAAATAAATGGATGGATGGATGGATGGATATATGGATGGATGGAGTACTAATTAATTTTAATTTCACAACAACATATACCAATATTCCTACTGACCCAAAGATCATGTCCTGCACATACTAGCAAACTTTAATCAATTCATATCAGCTTTTTGTGAACCTTTTTTGGGTTATATTATTGGTAAAGGGGAACTAATGTATTAAGGATCTTCAAAGGTCCATAGCTTTTACCAAATTTTATTAGTATTTTATTTAGAACTTGAGTTCCACAGCTGTGCCCGTCATATCACATGGGTGGATCCAAGAAATACATTTGCACCACCCAGGAAGACTCCCTTACATCCATTACTGCTCTTTTCAAACACCCTGATGCCTTTCATTGTGGATAACATAGATATCATCAGCACTGAGGATCTCAAGCAAAACTATTATATAGAATATACTAATTATACTAATTATATTCTTTAAAGGAAACTTATTTCAGGGAAATAACTAATATAACTTAGAACTTGGTAACCAGGAATTGGCATGGGCATTACTAATTAGCAGGGATGGAACGAGTGTCGATATAAAAAAGATAAAAATCTTGAGGAAATGCTACATACCTCAGCTAAATGCCAAACACATCACCAAGAACTGTATTCCTCAATAGTGTATAGTGTATTCCTCAAGATATAGTACCCGGTTTTTATTTCACATCACGAGTACAAGATCATGCAAAAGCTAGTCTCAACAAGCCTCGTGCCAGGCTGCAACCCACAGCCAAAGTACAGAGGATATATCAAGAGATATCCAGATTCTTAAAAGCAATTCATGAAGAGTGTCCTAATCAATGGTCATATTTTGTCACATAGACTGAATATACCCAGAATATGACCTCTAATGCCATTCCAATGTGATACCAACCATTATTGTTTGCTGATGAACCTGGTGCTAGTAAATGGTTTCATAAAAGCAAAAGGATATGGGAGGAGGCCCAGGGATGCACAGAACTAGCAGTCATTCAACAGGAATTTGCTGACAGACACGGTCCTGCTACACCAGTGTCCAAACCCCATCCCAAGAGATTTCCATCCATCAACTTGAGTTTCCTTTCTCAAACCAGTAGTTCCTGGTCCCGATATAAACCACACCTCCTTTTCTAATCACATCAAGGGCTGTCCTGAATTTTCTCTGTCACAGAGAACATCTACACTAACTCATACGCTGGGTGGGTTGTGACACTGAAGAATACTGCTTGATCCCTGCTTAAGATGTTTTGGACCCAGCATTTATTAGAGAATTTCATGTTAGATGCCTGGATCACCAAGATGGAGATAAATATTAAAAGCCATATTAGCTCCCAGAAGGGCTCTTCTTGGAGAGGTGGTGTTCTGTCATGTCAAAGTCAGTGCCTGCTGCATATTACAATATGAATGATGCTCGACCAAACACAATGTTAGTTGATGTGCAGACACCTGGCTCATGTTTGTACCTTGTAGATAGATAGATAGATGGACAGATGGATAGATAGATAGATAGATAGATAGATAGATAGATAGATAGATAGATAGATAGATAGATAGATAGATAGATGGACAGACAGACAGACAGACACACCTAACTATTTACTCTATATTCACAGTTTGAAACTGAATGCACCCCTATAAACTGGTCCTATGCCCAGACCTATTCTTTCAAATTTGTATTGCCAACAAACAAACTGCAGCAAAAAGGACAAACTAATTTATATACATGGTTTAGATGAATGGGAGATTTAAGTCACTCATGTTCCTATTACGTCACAGGCTGCCTATACCTCTAGACACACTTGAAATGGGAGACGAGGTAATCAAATGACTAGACACCACTCCCTTCCAGCAATGAGTTAACAGCCGCTCTTGAATATACACCTGTCAGCATTCCCTTCTTATAGCTCCAACAAGCTCCAACAGGACAGCAAGAGAGGAAAGATTACAGGAAAGCTGCCTAATGTTCCTGAAGAAAATCAGAGCTTTAATTATACGAATACTGTGAATGCATAAAACAAAATAAAAAAGACAAACTATAAGTTTCCACTGCAGCTGCACAAATATAATGAACACAGAACATTAGTTTCTTAACTGTCTTCTATCTGTCTCTTTGTCTGGTTTTCCCAAATGGTTTAAACAGCTGTAGAAAGTGACTAAACTCTAAAAATGACTAATGCCATCTTTCCTCCCTTTATTACTTGCTGACTGTGTTTAGAATCATTATAAAATATATATTTTATCACAATGGCATTTCCAATACTTTAAAATAATTTGTAGGAATCATCATTTCCTTCCCTACAAGTCCATGAAATTTAGACTTCATCTGTGTTCACTTTTTTAAAGACAAGTTCAAATAATACTTGCAAATATTAAGTTTAATAATATACGTTGCAAAATTCCACTGAAATGAAGTCTTGTGCAGCAAAAAAAGCTCTTTGGAGTACTCTTCCTTAACAGCTGTTGTTTATATTACATGAATAGTTGAGCAAAAACTTGTAGCTCTCTCATGAGATTTCATAGTTTATACCTCCTTGCCATTTGCAATATTTAACTACAGGGTTGAGGGTTTTAAGCCACTCAGGACAAGGTCAAAATACCATAGCTAGTTACTGGGCCTAAAGTAAAGCAGTATGAACAAAAATATGTGCATATGCACAGTTAGGTCATGACAGGACATGACGCCTCATTGCTGGTCATTAGGAATGTCTGACTGTGTAATGTGTCTAATCAGGAGATGCCCTACATATACACTGTATTCACAGTTTGCGAATTAAGTTGTCTGTTTCATTTAAAAGACACTATATCACTAGCTATGTGGGGTATATGTATTGTGTTGAAAGTGCAACCTGCTTATATACACTATGTGGCCAAAAGTATGTGGACGCCTTCTCATCACACTCATATGAGGGCTTTCCTCAAACTTTCACCTCAGTTCTATGGAGATCCAAACCTGTTTCAGCATAACAATATACCTCTCAGTGCACGGTCCTTGAAGACCTGGTGCCAAAGTTGCCAGAGTGGAAGAACTCGAGTGAGCAGAGCCCTGACCTCAACTCCACTGAAAACCTTTGGGACTAACTAAAACCAGTACCTCACATTAGTGCCTTAAATGCTCTAATGCTCATGCTCTTCTGGCTGATTCAGCAAATCCCCACAGCAACGCTCCAAAGTCTACAGAAAAGCCTTCCCAGAATTGTGGAAAAAATCTGGTACCAACTCCTTGCTGGTGAGGTGTCCACACACATGTGCATTATAAATTATGATCAAGGAGTGTGTTTAGGCTTATATGAGCTGAAATATCTACATTCAAAGTACACAAATGTTATAAGTAATTGTAAAAACCCACATTTTTTTATTGCCATGACATCCTGTGTTGTACTGACCCGGGTTGTACAAGCAGTTAGGCACAAGGTTTATAAGCACACATGTACAGTTTTTTGCCAACTGGGTTTTGGGACGTTGTCATCAAAAATAAACTTTATCCACACAAGCTGTTCTTTCCACTGAGGCAGGAATCCAATATAGCAATGTATATTGGTCTGTACAGCTGACAGCAGCACATTTCACATGCATTTTCCTTCAATTTGAGTTAATGCTGGCACATCCATAAGAAAGAAAAAAAATGCACCCCATCACTCATGTAATTCTCAAGCTGTGAGTAGGAATACTCACACAATAGGTGGAGATATTCAAATGGGGGCTGGGTATCATTCCACTGAATTTCTTTGTGATGCTGAAACATGCAACGTACCAAGAACTGACTGGGTTTACATGTTTTAAAGTTTGTGAGTTGGTAAGCCCTCCAGACACCCAACACCTGCACAAAACCTGAGAAAATGCGTCTTTTCATAATATTACCCCATTAAAACTCAGACACAAGTTTGATCATACAGAAAGTATGATGGAAATGAGACATAAATATTTATTATATTTATCCATTACTGTTTTGTTCATGATTCCTATTACTAATCTGAAAAATATATATTTATTAATTTATCTATACAAAAGTTTTGATGATTGATATAATATTAATTTAATATATAATATGATGATTAATATAACTGATATAATGGTGATTTAATATAATATGAAATTTTAACTTCCAACTTCTATCTATAATATTAATAATTTAACCTGAACTAAGTATGAGCACTGGATAAAATAAAGATTTTAAGTAAAGTAAAACTTTTATTAGTTTAAATAAAACTCCGCCCCCCTGCACAGATGTCCGAGCAATGCTTAACTCCATAGATGATTCTAAGGTCTAAGGGTATTTCAGTATTAGTTCCTCACTACCGGTGCTTACCAGAAATCTGAATACAGCCCTCAGTGTGTGTGTGGTCTCCTGATTATCATTGGCAACCACAGAGCAGTAAGGATTTAATTTGTGTTAAAGATAGGTCTGTGTTCAGAACACTAAGCACCCTCTCTTGCCCAAATGGCTCAAATCTCAGACCACATTATGTATATAAGCATGGAGCGTGTGTGTGTGTGTGTGTGTGTGTGTGTGTGTGTGAGTGTGTGTGTTCAAACCAACAACTTCAAGGAGTTGCTTAGGACTGCATTATTTGGGTTAGCTGACCCCATTAGATCCAGTCCCCAACAGAGGACATCTGGAGTAAAAGGATGTGTGTGTGTGTGCGACCATGGGGTTATTTAGAATCACATCCTGATTAAACACATACGCATGATCATTTCTTGGCCTACACAGCTACTTTCATTTAGTGATTATATTCCATATCATTACTGCAAGCCACCTAAAAGCGTTTCACACATCGAATAGAGTGTCTACACATGACACATGCTTGTAACATACAAACATGTAAATATGACAAAAAGCCTGTGATATATGTTTTATCTGAGGTTTAAATATGTAAGAATAATAAAACAGTACAGTCACCAGAGCTACCCTGAAGTTCGTTGAAGCATGCTTTTGTTTGTGCCATGAAAAATTTTGCTTTGGAATCTGTAGAGAGATTTGTGGTTATTGCTCACAGTCTAGCCCCACAGACACGCACACACATGCACACATACACACAAAGAAACACACAGACATGCACCCTCAGTCCAGACGCTGCCAAACATACACATAAGTACTCAATCTCCAATTAAGAGGTTTAGTTTCTTAAATTCAGCCTAAAAAATTACATTCATTCATTATAGGATTCAGAAAGGATTATAGTTTAATCCTTAGTCATTTTTTTATAGTTTAAAATGATTATAGTAATCCTTAAAACAATGGAAAATGCACTATGTTGTGTCTTAGTACAGTTAGTGGAGTATGAATTGAAATCTGTATGTAAAACCACCATAGATGTAAAATAAAGTATATACATTCTATATACAGTACTATATATGCAGCATGTGTCATCTAATCCCAAAGATACACATAGCATAGAACCTAGGTTAAAATAAGTTTAACAAACCCACTAAGAATAGTTTCATTTCAGGATTAATTCAGGATTATTTAAATGTGGTCATTGGCCATTTATTAGAGTCTTGGTGCTTTGTGTTCCTGAGCTTTCCAGCATGTTAGGTCCAACAAGTGTGCCACTTGGTTTTGAGTTATTGCGGTTTGGACTAATGGGACCAGACAAATCCGCTAAAACATTTAGACCTTAGTAATAAAACGAGATGTACCACATAGTCATGCATCATATGACTGCTGCAGCACCCCCATGGACACAATTTCGAGTGATGCGGGCATAATATTTCTTGACATTTGAGCCTTTATGTTACTGTTAGGAATCCGCGAGATCACGCCCACTTCCGTTTCCTGTTTCTCAGGTGCCGCCTTCTAATTTCTTTCTCTCTCCTCACTGGTTGTGGTTGTCCCTACTTCTGGTTCCTTTCCCTATTTTTAGGTTGTCTCTTCCGGACTGTGGCGGGAAATATTGGTTGGAAGTTTGTTTAGGATTGGACTGATTTCTGTGAGCTCCAAGCACCGCGCCTCCGTGATTCAGCTGGCACCGCGCCTCCGTGCTTCATCTCCCGGCAGGTTCTTCGCGACGCCCACTTCTCCGGACGTCACCCTGCCACTCGTCTCATTGCCCGAGACCTTCAAGCACCGCGCCTCAGCGCTCCCAAGCGCCGCGCCTCTGTGCTCAAGCACCGCGCCTCAGCGCTCCCAAGTGCCGCGCCTCCGTGCTTCATCTCCCGGCAGGTTCTTCGCGACGCCCACTTCTCCGGACGTTATGCTGCCTCTCGTCTCGTCGTCTCAGCGCTCCCAAGCGCCGCGCCTCTGGACTTCAGTATCCTCATTCCATGCCATTGTTCTGTTCATCTCTGTTTTGTTCAATAAATGTGACTTTTGTTCTGCATCTGCGTCTCCTCAATCCACCGGTTCATAACAGTTACAATATATTGGCTAGTGAAATGCTAGATTTTGAACATTATTCACTAGGTGCCACTATTCCTTAACTTGCTGTAAAAAATTCATAATGTTTGGGAAAAACGGTTTTCAAGCTTTTGCCCAAAAAGTGCTTGAGCCTACCCCAATTCAGGGGTCTTTAACATGAAGTGAAATGTACACCTAGGGACACAAACTATACTGTTTCATGTGGATTGATGAAGTCTTAGTACTTAATATAGTCATGAGTCGACTAAAAATGAGAAAAAATAGAGAAAAAAGAGAGGAAGAAGACCTAGCTCCAGCTACATTTATATTTAAAAAATCCCAGACGCCCATGACTATACTTCATGGATCTCATATTTCTGGTACAGAAATACTTTTTCTGAAAAACAGGTTCTCTATAGGTTCACTTAATACCATTAAAACTTGAACTTGGCTACTAGCATGTGCAGGCATGCTCGCTATCATTAGCTTTCATGCTAAACTTGGTTAAAATGTGTCCTTGTAGTCAGAAATGACATAAGCATATTTGTAGTTCTTCATTTAGAAAAGGATCTAATCCAAACTGATTCAATCACTGTGAAACAGAAAGAAGAGACACCATCAGAGTTACCTGTCTGTAAAGAAGAAAGTTTCCCCTCTTAACTGTGCGATAGCATCAAATATGATGTTCTCACTGCAGATGTCTGTAGGTGTGACTGGGCCCAGAGTGGGAGGAATTGGCTTTCCTGTTGGTGCTCCTGTGAGTGAGAGAAATAGTGTTCCATCATTCTGATGCTTATATAACTGATGTCAGAATGTGCTGTTATGGGAAAACAATCAATGTCAGGGTAGTGTGATGTTTACTGATTGTTTTTTTGTGGCTTCTTTGCCTGATTGTCTCTCCTAATTTGGTCACGTCACATTTTCACCCATCGGGATTTCTCCCATATCACACAACTACATACATTCTGTATGCATGAGCTCACAGATGCCTGTGATTGGCTAGTGTCTTTCTGATTGATATGGGAGAAAACATATGGTACCCCTCCCACCCTGAGACAACAACCAATTCTGATCTCCTGGCCATGGGCAACTATGACATCATCCGGATTTGGGGAATGCTTTTCTGCTGTGTCACTCAGGATCTGTGTTGATTGGTTTAACAACACACCATACATTTTAGACATTTATAGTTGTAATCGAATCTAATCCAGTTCCTCTGACTTTACAAAACCATAGACACTGGAGAAATCTTACATACAAGTTAAATCAATATTTCCTTCTAGAAAACAGCACCATATCTACAAGTATAAGTACATTCAATTCAATTTCAATTCAATTCAATTTTATTTCTAAAGCGCTTTTAACAAAGGACATTGCCAAAACTCCCTCAAATGATAAGAGGAAGAAACCTTGAGAGGAACCAGACTCAAGAGAGAACACATCCTCATTTGGGTGACACTGGACAGTGCAGTAACAAATAATCCCTTCTATTACTAAGTGCTATATAGTTAAGAGAACAAACAAACAAACAAAACATTAACAATGTAACATTAACTGGTAAACTGATTAAATATTTCAAATTTCAAAGTCCACACTGTTGGAGATAACAGATAAAGTACATGTTGTGTGTTTTTTATTTTTTTTTGCCACTATACAAGTCCCTGTGTAATTTGTTACTATACATAAAAGCACATTACTATAAACTTACTATAGTACTATACTTAGAACTGCTGTTATATACCATCTGACCAATCAGACTTAAAAATTCAGTAATACTGTGGTATATGTCATTCCAGTTGAAGCATCATTATTAAATAGGATTTGTTTGACCCTCTACTTACCGTAGAGCTCTTGAATTCCTCGGATGTCATCGTTGGAGAGCCTGAAGTGCTTAGTGTAGGTGTAGACTGGAGCCATGAGTGCTCCGGGGTCTTGGGAGTGCTCCAGGCCCAAAGCATGGCCAAACTCATGAGCTGCCACCAGGAACAGACTGTAGCCTGGTTGATAGTCACCCAAAACAAAACACCAAGGTCAAAACACTTACGACTGGTCATTAAGTATAATGTATAATTATAAAACAGAAAATCCTGAACTTGCATTTATTACCAACTTAGCAACAATGACATCTTGTTAGGCAAGAAATGACAGAACTGTGCATTTATTGTATGCTATACTATATTTTACATGTAAACTGAACAGATCCAGGGAATGAGCACCTTGGTCTGGACAAAAGCCCCATTTGCGGTCTTCGTCAAAACTCTTGGTGACACTACACCACGACTTCCCATCATTACGTCCAGAGGTGGTGCATGCATCATAGGATTTTCCAAGGAAAATAAAGGGGAACACACAGGGAGCTCCCTCAGAATTCCCTCCAACTGTAGACAAGGCTGCAAAAGAAGGAAAAGCAATAGACATCTTCATGAAAGGATAAAGAGCAAAACTACAAAAACAAAAGTTTGGATACACCTTCTCATTCAATGCGTTTTCTTTATTTTCATGACTATTTACATTGTAGATTCTCACTGA
>JAOVVG010000037.1:4069849-4079947 GCA_028566375.1 Leptodoras nelsoni | reverse complement strand
AAAACTGTGCTCTTACCCTGCTAATTGAACCTTCACACTCTGCTCTTACTGGTGCAATGTGCAATTAATGAAGATCGAACCCGGGTCCTGTCTTTGCGCCCTATGCTGCCGGCTAGGCCCCGGCTCTCCCGTGACCCTGACATAGGAATAAGCGGTTAAGAAAATGAATGAATAAATAATAAATGAGACATAAATCTTGAGCTGAGGCATTGATTTATGGCAGGGGTACACACATATGAATCTTACAAGTCCATTTTAGAGCAGGTGGTACATCAGGTAGCCTCATCACCTTAGAGCTCCATGGTTCCCAGTTCTGTCCTGAACTTAGGTGACAATCTGTTTAGAGCACAGGTTCCCAATGCAGGTCCTGGAGAACCAATATTCAGCTAATGAACAGCACTTCTGATTTGGAATGGGTGTAATAGAGTGGAAAATCATTCCAGGACCATGGTTGGGAATGCTTTGTGTGGAGTTTTGCATGCTGTTCCTGTAACCGTGTGGGTAGATCATCATCATCATCATCATCATCATCATCATCATTAAACATCTTGCAGTTTGCAGTATAAAAGCTGAATGAACACACTTTATGCACTTCATCGCAAACACAAATGGACCTGCCGTGGCTTAAAATCCTTGATGGTGGAACGAGCTGCATATACCAGTACGTCTCATCAAGCCACTCCTCCTCTATGAACACTTCTAGTCTGGTCCTAATGCTCTATTTGCAAGGCAGTGTCACCTTTCTAGACTCTTTTATACCCTTGAATTGTAATGTCTGCATTTACAGGCAATGGTGTTTTCTTTCAAAGCTTCTACACCTCTTATGCATTATCCCTGACATGAAGCATAGTCTTAGCACTTGCAACAAAGTCAGCTCTTGTCATAACCGCATGCTTGGATTGTACTTTCGATAAAAGCGTCTGCCAAATGAATAAATGCAATGTAATGTAATGTATTCGCTGTAGAGATGGCTGCCACAACTGAATTATCCTGGGTGGTGAAAGCGAAATTATGGGCTTAGAGCTAGCTATTAAGGTGGCTGCCAGTCCAGAGGTGCCACTGAAGTGGACCAGAGCAAATTGACTAAAAACATCAGACTCTATTTGTCTGCCTGACATGAGCAAGAGAAATGTAAACGGGGATCTTATGTACTAAAGCTAACTCGCCTCACAAAGTACTAATCTACTCTATCTCACTGCTGAAACAGACTGCTGGAGGACATGCATCCGGACAGCCCTTGAGTCTTTAAAGGCATTGCAGATCAATACAAAGGTCTTCAGACTTATTACTTTTACCCTACCATTTGCCCTATCCTGGTGGGCAGGGCTTCTTCCAGGATGACTCCGCCTCCACCCACAAGAGTCTCACTAAATGGTTTGGTGAAAATGATCTAAATCATGCTGTCGCCTTCAAACTCATCAGATCTCAGCCTAATGTTAGAGACTGCCATCATCACGGGAACTCATCTTTTGGAATAATTCTCCTGTACAGCTCCAGAGAATTGATACAAATGTCATATAAGTGGTTCTGTGCTTTTACTTCATAGACAAATCAATTATATATGTTTTTTTTTTTTATTACTACTACTAGTACTGCTACTACTACTAATAATAACAATAATAATAATAATAATAATAACAATGATAATAATTATTATTATAGGAACCCACATTGTTCCTCCTTGGATAGCAACCTTATCGTGGTGGAGAGGGCAACCCTGGTGGGGTCTCCCAAGGCAAATTCGTCCTGGGTGACAGGAGATCCAAAAATGGATCTCCATGAAGAACAGAACACGGATCCAGTGTCCCTTGACCGGAATAGGGTCACCGGGGCCCCACCTTGGAGCCTGGGCCTGGGGGAGGGGCTCCTAGGCGAGTGCCTGGTGGTCGGGGCTTCACTCATGGGGTCAGGCTGGGCTCTGCCTGAAGGAGCTACAAGGGTCCTCTCTCCTATGGGCCCACCACGTTTGGGAGAAGCAGTAATGGCAGTCTGGTCCATTGTGGATCGGGTAATGGCTGAAGTTGGGGGTCTTGGAGTTCTGAACCTCGGCTACTGAAACTGGTATTATTATTATTATTATTATTTTTTTATTTTTTTTTATTTTTTTTTTTTTTATTATTATTATTATTATTATTATTTTTATTATAATTTATTTATTTATTTATTTTTTAATTATTTATTTTTAATATATTTTTTTTATTATTGTTAAGATAATTTCATGTTGTTTGTGTTTGTTTAGCAATGATTATTATTGTTTATCATTTTTATTTCTTCTTCTTCTTTTCATCATTGTTACTATTGAGTATTCATAACTGTTAATTATACTAACATTATTAAATGATTATAATAGATTATTATAATAATTATTATAAATATGTATTTTTTTACATTCAGTTCTTTGCTATTTGCTTGTATTTATTTGTTTGTGTGTTTTTAAATCTGATATGATTCAGTACAAATACAAAACAACTTTTCTGTAATTGGAGTGACTCCTTACCTTACCCACACACGTATAAAAAAACAAAACATGGACTAAATCCCAAACCCCAAAGATTAACAAGAGTACATTAACACACTATAATGAAATTGCTTTAATACTAAATACTCAATATTTAGTGTGATGTTAAATTATACAACACTAACACTCTTTCATTACATGCAATCAGACAAACGCCAGTCAATCCAAACGTATCAGCAATCCGAGCGAGTGGAAGTCAGGTGTTATTTTGGGCCGTATTGACAGCTGGAGATTCCACATACATTTGCATTCTGTTTTGCTACATTTAGCCGAGGCATTTATTAAGCTGTTTGACAGGAGGACTATTTGTTGCCTTGTCTTACATTGCCTAACAGCAAAATCAATCATTTTCTCTTGTCTCATTTGCCCTAAGGTGCTAATGAGCAATTGACATTTCTCTGAAGTTAAGAAACAGACAATCTCTCTCTCTCTCTCTCTCTCTCTCTCTCTGTCATTAAGCAGTGTCAGTGTTTGTGATCTCTTTTTGCTTGAACAGTTCTGTGGTATGGGGGTTTCTGACAGGTGAATGCCCCTTTGGGCTTCTTTGTAGTTTCAAGGAAACCACACCCTTGTATAGACCGCTTAACATTTCACAACTGTCTACCTTTTGTTTTTTTGTTGCAGCTTTCTTGCTTTTCTGATTTGTTAATTGGATTTGCACTTATGTCCCAACACAAAGAAGGTCCTAATTCAAGGTAATTTATTCACAGCTGTTTGTTTTCTTGGTCTCTATCATTTTTTATATTATTAACAATTCTTCAATTAATATTACAGTCAACCAAGTACAGACTGCTTGTTTGATGCATCTTCATCATCGTTACTTTGCTTTTATTAGTTGCCAGAGCTGCCACAAATGTATATACTGTATATAATATGTGTGTGCATGTGTGTGTATTAGTATTACTATTAGCTAATGAAGGTATTTCTACTTGCAATGCGTCTTTTTGCCTCCGACCACATCGAAAAGCACAGCACACTACTAATAGCTTTATGATGATGTATATGCTGAAATCCAGGGTCCGATCCCATACGTCGAGGCTCGGCCCTGGCCCGTTATCAGAGAGCCTATCTGGATCTGGCTGGAGTGTCCAGTTTCAAGTCCTTCTGCCTCAAGGGGACTCAATATGGGGGCTCGTCTGCAAAGGGATTAGCGAGGAGGCCGTGCTGAGCGACACTCAACATTTGAGAATGCTGAGAGAGTAAGAAAAGGAGAGAGAGAATGTTTGACCTTGGACAGCGGACAAGGTGGAAATGTAGACAGGCCATTACATTAATCCGTGGTGGAGGGGCAAAACAAACCTTTGCTTAATGACTATTGAGAAATACAGTGTAGTATCAAAGACACACCAGAAAAGTCTAGCAGACAGCCATAAATAACTTTCACAACCACATCAGTCCTTTAACGTTTTTTTTTTCTTTTCTTTTTACTCCTATTACACATATATAAAAATATCCATAAATGTAACAAAAGTGGGCTTATGTTTAGATGTGTTCAATTATTTTTTTTCCATTATGGTCTCATGTTGCATAATAATTACTCCAAGATTTAAAACTGAAAATAAAAAGTATTTTTTTTAGATATATGGCTCGTCTCACTCACCGTAGTAACACAGAGCTCAAGTTCACTGCCTGGCCTCTACCACTTACAGGACCTGCAGCCAAATAGCAGAGGGCTGCTCCAACCACAAGCTTGCAGAATCACACACACACACACACACACACGTCAACGTCATTTCAACCATGCCAGAACTAAGATAGGCTGTCACTTCAATCAGCTAGGGGTCAAAGGGCAGCAAGGTCAAATACCTGACCTCTCTGTCAGGGTGATGGGCTGTGGTCAGTGTCACAATCTGCATCCTGACCCTCACAAACAATCTCACACAATTCACACCATACATGTGAATGTTTTTCTTTATTTAAACCTCAAAGTCGGAATAATCAACATGCATAAGCAGATATGCTCACGTCCAAATCTAAAAGCACATACACACACACACATATATATATACACACACACACACACACACACACACACATACCACAAAGTAGCCTTGTTTCCAAGATCTAAAAACAGAAAGCGCTCCTGGTTTGTTTGCTCGTGTTAACAAGAAAACCTGAGACGTGGATCTGTTTTTACAGCCCGTTACAATAAAACCAACAGGTAAAACACGCTGTGATTATCTTTAATGAAGACCAGATAGCAGGCCCCGGCATCGTGGGGATCCCTAATGAAAGGCTACCCCGCACTTTGAAGAGGTTTATGGCTTCGGCAGCTTTGCGTAAATCCAAGCTAAATACGTATTATTTGAAGAGGTATTACGAGGGCAGGGTCTGAAGTACGCCGGGGTCTGGTGGTGATTAGGGAACGGGGCGGGAAGAACAGACAGGGAATTTTATTGGGTACTCCTGCCTGTTCCGGAATTCCCTCACCTGTTGAGCTAAATACAGAATACCCCCCCTCCCTTTAAAAAAATACCCAGGAGACTGAAAAAAGAGACATGCCAACACGCTTGTATTACTTTTGCATGTGTATGTCAAGACGGATAGAAGTGTTACGACGGCTTCTGGTGTTTGAATGATTGTGTCGGGGCTTCAAAGGAGGTTTGCACATAGTTCATGGAAAACAGTTTGAGTTAAACGAACAAACAGTGGGATATTGATGTGGCTTAATTAATCATTTGATTTGCTAAAATATTAGTAGTAGTAGTCATAGTAATAGTAGTGGTAGTAGTTTTTTTATTAGTGGTAGTCATAGTAGTCATAGAATTATTATTATTATTAGTAGTAGTAGTAGTAGTAGTAGTAGTATTTTTATTAGTAGTAGTCATTTCATTCATAGTCATGGTAGTAGTACTAGTAGTAGTAGTAGTAGTAATAGTAGTAGTAGTAGTAGTAGTAGTAGTAGTAGTAGTATTTTTATTATTAGTAGTAGTAGTAGTGCAGTAGTAGTATTTTTTAGTAGTAGTAGTAGTAGTAGTAGTAGTAGTAGAAGTGTAGTAGTAGTATTTTTATTAGTAGTAGTGATAGTAGTAGCAGTAGTAGTAGTAGTAGTGCAGTAGTAGTATTTTTTTAGTAGTAGTCATAGTATTATTATTATTAGTAGTAGTAGTAGTGCAGTAGTAGTATTTTATTTTTATTATTATTATTAGTAGTAGTAGTAGTAGTGTAGTAGTAGTATTTTTAGTAGTAGTCATAGTATTATTATCATTAGTAGTAGTAGTAGTAGTAGTAGTAGTGCAGTAGTAGTATTTTATTATTATTAGTAGTAGTAGTAGTAGTAGTAGTAGTAGTAGTAGTGTAGTATTATTATTATTATTATTAGTAGTAGTAGTAGTAGTAGTGCAGTAGTAGTATTTTATTAGTAGTAGTAGTAGTAGTAGTAGTAGTAGTGTAGTAGTAGTATTTTTTAGTAGTAGTCATAGTATTAGTAGTAGTAGTAGTAGTAGTGCAGTAGTAGTATTTTATTATTATTATTATTATTAGTAGTAGTAGTAGTAGTATTTTTATTAGTAGTAGTCATAGTAGTAGCAGTAGTATTAGTAGTAGTAGTAGTAGTAGTGCAGTAGTAGTATTTTATTAGTAGTAGTCATAGTAGTAGTATTAGTAGTAGTAGTAGTGCAGTAGTAGTATTTTTATTAGTAGTAGTCATAGTAGTAGTAGTAGTAGTAGTAGTGCAGTAGTAGTATTTTTATTAGTAGTAGTCATAGTAGTAGTAGTAGTAGTAGTAGCAGTATTATTATTAGTTGTAGTAGTAGTGGAGTAGCTTAGTAGTATTCTTCATAGAAGCAGTAGTAATAGTAATACAGTTTGACCATTGCTGATATCAATCCCAGCCCCGCCCTCTCACTAATTTTAATTCCTTCTACAACTCTACCATTTCTTCTGAAATAGTTTATGTTAATTATTACAGCTTTGCACATGAGAGACTCCCCGATCTGCAAACACACTCACACACCTACACATCTCTGTATGTTCATGCATTAAAGACCAAATCTGCTGGGTACTGGCAGCCTTTTAACTTAAAGAAGCAGGTCCAGTAATTAGTAAAGGAGAGGTGTGGGTTTTATGGACATAGAGCTTCATCTATAAATACCGGCTGTTTGCACTCAGGAACTGCTGTTCAAATTTCACAAGATATAACCCTGAATTCTGACATGAATCCATGTGCAAATGAAACTCCAAACACCAAGCGTGTAATAGGCAAAAGCAAATTTCATTCTGGCATAAATAAAGCAAAGCTCGCCTTAAATCCTACCGATTGCATTTTGTCACAAACCTCGTGCTTAGCAGCTAAACCTACATCTCTGAATGCTTAATTATTGATAGAAAGTGCATTTTAAATCTTCTCTTTGCAATTTTTACAGTGTCGTCCTCCTTTTCCTGACAACTGCCACTTCTGATTTATTTATTCATGTTTTTTTTTTCCAGTTTCCCCCATCTGCTTATCTTCTGGGTTGAGTGTTCCCATTGCACATCTGTGATTTAGAATTGAGCATTACAGAGATGCTGTCAAACTCAAAACGGAATGGCGAGCACACACTGAACTCCAGGTCTTTGTGTGTGTGTGTGTGTGTGTGTGTGTGTGTGTGTGTGTGTGTGTGTGTGTAGAGTTGGTGAATGAGAATGCAGTGTTCTTTCTTGTCTTTTATCCCCAGCTCTATCTTTGTCACCTCTGGGAGTTTTCTCTCTGTTGTCACGGCAATGTGTGGGTGATGTCAGCATGTTCTGTACTGCAATTTGGTAGAAATATAACCCATAATAATCATGTTACGTCGCCTCCAGTTGCAAGTCGCGTACCAAACGGCGTCTGTATGAAAGACGTTTATTCTCTAATACAGGTCGATTATCAAAACCTCAGCACGCCTTCACGGCGAACCCGTGTTGCTGCCTGAGCGCATCAACCTTGTTTTAAATGTGCAAACACGTATGCGAGCAAAGTGCCGACAGCAGGCGAGCGTACATACAGAAAAACAGATACGGTGAGGTTTACTTCAGTGATACTTCACACTAACAAGAGGGAAAACACTCACACAAACATGCACATGCATGCACATATATACACCCTATACATCCTATTAGTTCTATTTCTAGCCTTACATTACACCTTCATAAGCCCTGCATGGCAGCTGACATAAACCTTATGTAAATATCATTAGTGGCTTATTCCAACGGAAGTCATAAAGCATTCAATATATAGCACCTAAAATAAATGATATTGATTTTTGTTGAGGAACAGTAGTGTTATGAGACTGTCCAGGTTGCCAGACGTTAAAATATACAGCAGAATTAAGAGACATTTGTATTTAATTTAAGTCTTAAAACAAATGACTAAACTTACTAAACTTTAGAAAAAGGTCAGGGATAATATACATAAATATATGAGTAGAGTGCCATGACATTGTTTGACGTGTTCATAAAAATCTTATAAGCATGTTATAGAAAACATGCTTCAATTGAGGGGCAAGAGAAAATGTGCATAACTCTGTCATTAAAGTCTCATAACATTGTTATAAGCATTCCTATAAAAAAAAACAACTTTTGAGTGGAAATAAGAAAAACAAATGATAGAAATTACACTGAAACCATCATCACATTTATTGCAGGCTGCCAGTCAGTCTGTGTGTTACCATGGCAACATGCAACACCCTATCCAGATGTGGTTTCTTTGGGAACTATTTGCACTGACAGAATAAAAAGAAATAAAATATATGGACATACGATTTCTGAAATGTCAATTACTCAATTTAACTTTTTAGTGATGTTGAATCTTGAAATCTGATTGGTCAGTAGTTATATAGTAGTAATAGACCTAGTGAAGTTTTCTGAAAGATATGGCTTACTTGGCACTTCTTTCCTCAAGAAGAGAGAAAGAAAAACATCCACATAAAACATACAAAGACCTACAAATGCTTCAATAAATCACATCCAATTCAGTCCAGTTCCATGACATGAATGTTGTTAAGGCAAGGAACACCCTCACCCATTGAACAAAATGGCTGGGCTGATCCTCTTGTAATATGGAAACCACCGGTAGTATGAAGTGGTTTGGTGAATGGATAATCCAGTGGAAAATGAAGACTATTATCTAAAAGGTTGTCTTAGGTATATATATATATTATATATTAATTTTGTGCAGAAACACCAGTGAGTTCTCAGGGCCCAAAGTCATCTGAGATGAATTCTGAGGACCGAAAGACAGTGGAAATGTGTTCTCTGTTCAAACAAGTACACATTTCAGCTTGTTTTTGGAAAAAATGGGTGTTTGTTTTATGTGCCAAAGATGCCAAAGACCATCCAGACCAATTTTGCACCAGCATCTGTAATGGCATAGGGGTGCATCAGTGCCCACAGTGTAGGTGATCTCCATATAGGTGAAGTTACCATTGATGTGGAGTCTTATATTAGTATTTTTTAGAAACATATGCTGCCATCAAGACAACATCTTGTCCAAGGAACTCCATGTCTACTTCAGCACGGCTAGACGGGCCTGCCAGCAGTCCAGATTTGTCTCCTATTGAAAATGTATGGCACATCATGAAGAGGAGAATCAGACAACAGCGACCACAGACTGCTCAATTGGGCAGTCTGGACTGGGCAATTAAGCTTGCAAAGCTACAAAAATGAGTATTTAATATTTAATATTAGTAATTGATTAAAAAGTATAATTAAAAGGAAAGGTGATGTTCCCCAGTGGTGAACACGCCTCTGTCCCAACTATGTTTGACTGTGTTGCAGGCATCCATTTCTAAATTTGTTTATTCTCAACAAAGTTCATCAATGAAAAAATCTTTCCTTTATCCTTTTGTCTGTTAAATAAAGCTACAAGTAAATGAACATTAACAAGTAAATTACAGATTTCAGCTTTAATTGCGTCCCAACCTTTCTGGAAATGGGCTTTGTATGTTCTAGCGTAACATGTGTAAAGCATGTACTGTCGAATAGTGCAGTGACAAACATTGCCGATTCGCAGTGCCATTGATTCGGGTTTGATCCGCTGCTTAGTGAAAGTGCGGTTATTTAAGCAGTTAGTTCAGTTAGTTAAGCAATTTATTTTCACTCAAGGCTTTAAAGTCGCAAGATCAATTTTCTGTTGGGTGTAGGACAACACATTACCTTAAGGTAATTCAATCATGTGGAACCAGTGTATACATTTGAATTACGTAAATTCAATGAACTTTTATGTCAGTGATAGCTTCATGGGCACAACTCATAACATTAAATGAAATGATAAATAGAAAAATGGTATGACCATTTTAATGCATAATACTCAATAATACAGCAATTTGCCCATCATTACAAAAATATGTATTATGTAATATGCATAATATGTATTTATGTCATTGTGGGCAAACTGTGGAATAAGATTTGATTCCCAGACTCCTTTCTGTGTGGAGTTTGCATGTTTTCCCTGTGTCTATGTGGGTTTCCTCTAGGAGCACTGGTTTCCTCCCACATCCCAAAAATCTACATTCATTCATTTTCTTGGCCGCTTATTACTTTTCAGGTCACGGGAGAGCCGGTGCCTAGCCGGCAGCATAGGGCACAAGGCAGGAACAACCCTAGACAGGGCGCCAATCCAT
>JAOVVG010000037.1:3581413-3592853 GCA_028566375.1 Leptodoras nelsoni | reverse complement strand
GTACCAAGTGTCACTGCTTTGCAGCAGTAAGAGATAAAGCCGCCGTTTCAGAGTCAGAACACGGCATGAACTAATTTATTTAAAGTACCCAGTGGCATTTCTTAGTAAATATAAAATATAGGCAAATTGCTGTGGTTTAAGAGGAGTTAAACATTTCAGGATGTCCTGTTATAAGGCTTTATTCAACTCGGTAACTTTACATCACATCTTGTTTCATTTCTAATTGTCAAATGGGAAGAATTTCTTATAAATCTTATAAGTTGTTTAGTATATTGGGCTTTCTTGTGCATTTAGTCCATGATTTTTATTTTACTGTTCACTGTGAGTATGATGGAAATGTGAATGTGTTCTCATTTCCACCTCTCTCTCTGTCTCTCTCTCTCTGTCTCTTGCTCTCTCTCTTTCTCTCGTGTTCTCTCTCTCTCTCTCATGTTCTCTCTCTGTCTCTCTCTCTCTCTCGTGTTCTCTCTCTCTGTCTCTCTCTGTCTCTTGCTCTCTCTCTGTCTCTCTCTCTCTCTCGTGTTCTCTCTCTCTGTCTCTTGCTCTCTCTCTGTCTCTCTCTCTCTCTCTGTGTCTCTCTGTCTTTTGCTCTCTCTCTCTCTCTCTGTCTCTCTCTGTCTCTTGCTCTCTCTCTCTCTCTCTTGTATTCTCTCTCTCCCCCTCTCTCTCTCTCTCTCTCTCTCTCCCCTTCTTGTTTCTCTTCTACACAGGGTGTTGTTGAGAGTCAGAATGCTGTACTATCTGAAGCAGGAGCTCATTGGTTCTCAGTGTCAGAAAGTGCTGGATGGAATTGAAGCAAGGTGAGTCTTCCCCTTTCACCTCTCCTATGCAATACGTCTACTTTCTCTTCCTTAGTTAGTTTCTTTTTTCATCCTATACACTTTAAGGCAGCTCTAAGCACAAAATGCTTTATATATATATATATATGTGATTCTGATGTTTACTTATTTATTACACTGTTGTTAATTTTAGACATTTGTATTTATTCAGTTTTTTGGTATCGGAGACCACTGGTGGTGTTGGGTAATCAAGAAGTCATAGTCATGCCGTTAAGACGTTACGCCATCTGCTGGTCTAAAACAAAACTGCAACTCATAATTATCAGACGCACACACGGGTTAATGTTAGCAAAAGACCAAGATGATGTTCTGACCTGCTTTTCTTACACTAAACTGTCAGGTGGTCTAAAGTCATTTTGTGAAATACATATGCATCAACACAGTCATTTTTTCGACTCCTGAAGAAATCTGCTTATTATCTGTATGATGTTCAACCTTAATGTGTTTGTACTGTGACAATCTCTATCCTGTTGCTTAGCCAGGTCCGTTCTGCAGCAGGGTTTTGTATCGCAGTGACTAATCTACTATTTGAATGTCGGATTAGCTTAAGCCTCTTGTCGATAATAACGCGTTACGTTTTAGCCCCTAACCATCTGTTTGCTTTGCTCTTGTAGTGAGATAGAGATCTGGGTTCCTGAGCTGGATCATTCAGAGTTGCCTATTATGTGGTGGGACACGCTTGCAGACAAGTGTCTGCTGATAGGAGTTTACAAGCATGGTGAGGATGTGCGCACACACACACACACTCTTAAAGTGGCAATCACACAGGTTTTAAGTCATGATGATTATTAATGCTCCTTATTAATGTACTATTTAAAATCTATTTAAAAACCCTCCCTCTGCAAAATTCAGCATGTCCCTGATTTGTCAAAGAGGTTAAACCTAATTAATTGAAGTGTGTGTGTGTGTGTTTTGCAGGTTATGAGAAGTACAACACTATTCGTGCAGATCCTGCTCTGTGCTTTCTAGAGCGGGTCGGCCGGCCAGACGACAAGGCCATCGCTGCTGAACAGAGAGCAAACGACTTTATGGATGGGTAAGACACACACACACACACTTAATATAGATACACATGCACAATACAAGACCATTCAGGTTTATATGATCGGCTATTTTTGTAACTGTTTACTGAGTATCCGACTTTTTTGTGCGCCTGCAGGGATGGTGATGATCCAGAATACAAGCCAGCACCCACTTTGCTTAAAGATGATATGGAGGTAAGGCAGTCCGCCGGGGAAACGCACACGTCTAGTAATGAAAAGGCTGAAGACCTGAAAGCTTAATGTAAACCTTTCAACACTGTGTGATATTAAAAATGCGTTTCTCCTGTAGGATGATGCCTCCTCTCCTGGTGATCTGGTCATAACGGATACAGGAGGAGGTATGTGGAAGTGTGTGGTGCAGCTCCGTAGTGTATTTCTGCTTGTTGTTATGTTGAAAACTACGATGGGTAGAAAAGAGTTTTTCAGAATAGTCCTCAGGGAAAGCCTGCACATGTCCCTGTTTCTGGTGTCCCAGCTGTCCCCAAAACTTCTCAACCTCTGGCTGTCTGGTAGTGTTGGGATTTAGGCTCACAGTAGAGAATGTACATCTCTGAACAGCCACTGCATTTTATCACACCTTCAGGGATTTCATGCGTCCTGGAAAAGCTGGAAATATATAGAACGGTTTTCCAGACCTTGGAAATCACCAGCGATGAGCAATAGCCAGCTGACGTTACAGATACACCTGAACCTCAACCCAAGAAGATACCATGCACTTAAATAAATACACTTATTTTTGGAGACTAATAGTTGTAGCTAGGAATGCGGTATACACATGGCTCCAAAACCAGCAGAACTAAAGTGACCTTGCTGCTTTGTGCCTTTAAAACACGTGTTAAAAGACGTGTGTGTGTGTGTGTGTGTGTGTGTGTGTGTGTGTGTATAGAAGGTGTCTCTGTGGTAGACGGTGGAAGCAGTTCTTTGGGAGTCATCACAGGATCGTACTGGCCCTCTTCATCTGTCTTAACGGCTCGGATGCGGCGCCTGATCACTGCATCGCAGCGCTTCACCAAGAGCAGGCAGATCCTGCAGATCCACCAGACGCAGCAGACCGTGACCCCTGACCTTTGCCCTCTGCCTCCCATGCTTACAGACGCAAGCAACCCCAAAATGGCTGCCAAGATTGAGCGGCAACAAAGGTGAGATGCAGCATGCTTCCAAACACAACTAAGTAGCTATTCATAAATGGAATTGTTTGAATATATATATATTCAGTATATATATACTACATTGATGCACTCATCTTTTGCTGATGAACTTCATTTCTTTCTTCTGCACAGGTGGACCAGGAGGGAGGAGGCAGATTTCTACCGCGTGGTGTCAACGTTCGGTGTCGTGTTTGATCCGGAACTGGGCCGCTTCGACTGGACCAAATTCAGAGCCATGGCCCGACTGCACAAAAAGACAGACGAGAGCCTACACAAATACCTCTGCGCTTTCACTGCCATGTGCAGGCGGGTCTGCCGTCTGCCCGCGAGGGAGGGCGGTGAGTCTGATGCACACTTCTCTCTGGATCACGTGCATATATACACAGTCCTCGTTATGGTCAGGGTCATTTAAATTTACTATAGGATTATGAAATGTAGGAAGTCATCAGAGTTCATTACAAATATATAATAAGTGCCGGAAAGCGCGGGATTGGTTAAGAGTATCTGTGGGAGTGGGCGGGATTCTTCAAGATTGGTCTGAATTAGTTGTGGAGCAGGAGTAAGTGGGATCTTGTATATGCATCTAGTACAGTTTGAAAGTGCACATACTGTGTATGCCTAATAAACTGGCCAGTGAATGTTTAAATAAGGTACTCAAAGAGACACAGACTACAAAATGTTCAAAATATTTCAATAAACTATTTATATAAATATAACATTTCTGCTTCTTTTACTATTCTATCCTTTCAGACATTGTGGATCCATCTCTGTCCATCCAGCCAATCACAGAAGAGCGCGCCTCACGTACACTGTACCGAGTGGAGCTGCTCCGGCAGATTCGGGAACAGGTTCTGCGGCACCCTCAGCTCTTTGAGCGCTTAGGGCTGTGCCAGCCTGGCTCAGACCTGCCTGTGTGGTGGGAGCCGGGCACTCATGACCGCGACTTGCTAATCGGTGCCGCAAAGCACGGAGTGAGCCGGACAGATTACCACATCCTGCGAGACCCCGAGCTGAGCTTCATGACGGCCCAGAGGAACTACAGCCAAAACAAGGGAGCAGCGGCACAAAACCAAGCCCCAAATCAGACACTGCTGCTGGGACAGACGCGCACCCCAACCCCTTTAGCACAAAGCCAGACTCCTGGAGCTCCGCCTTCACCACTAACTAACTCCATCCCTAGGGAGGTTACACCCAAGGAAGAGCTGCTTTTAGAGAGAGAAGATGAGCCAGGTACACAGAGCTGGCCTTCTCTCAGACCTCCCACACCTTCAGGGGAGGGAGTTAAAGAAGAGAAAGAAGGAGAGAATGAGAGACGGATGGAAGCTGCCAGAACGAAGCCGCTGGCACCCAACCCCGAGAACCGAAAGCAGAAAAAACTGAGCAAGAGAAGTCGCAAGGAGCCAAGGAGGAGGTCCGGGTCAGACTCGGATTCAGACGGATCTTCTTCAAGCTCCTCGTCCAGCTCTTCATCGAGATCCTCATCTTCATCCTCGTCCTCATCACGGTCAGGGTCTAGTTCTTCATCCTCGTCATCATCCTGCTCTTCCGGTTCATCGTCTTCGTCCTCGTCATCCTCGTCTTCTGAAGAGAGTGATGGTGAAGAGGTTCCAAAGAACGGTGAGGGGCTCACACTTGGACACATGCAGCAGTGTTGTAGTGGTTAATCCAGTAACTGAAAGCACAGTTTTCTGGAACGTATCCATCTTTGTATACTTTCACCAGTGTGTAGCATATTTATAACGATGCTTGTGTATGTGTAGCTGCAGTGGTCCCTGGAGTTAAAGGCTTTGACGAGGACAGCATAGCGTCTCACAGCACTACTCACGACGACATGCAGGACAGTCACGTGTCCAACGGCATCACTAACCTCGCCCACCCTTTCCACGGTGGAGGCTACATGCTCGCTGCTTCCTACTGGCCGAAGGTAAGCACACACAAGCCATTTTTATACAGCCGAAAGAACAGCGCTCTCAGAATCGGTGCCAGTCAGTTCCGTTTTAATTAATTAATTTTAATTTACAGGACCGTGTTATGATAAACCGACTGGACAGTATTTGTCAGGCGGTATTGAAGGGCAAGTGGCCCGGGTCTCGGCGTGCCTACGAGGGAAGTGCTGTGGTGTCCTCGTTTTACACCACTAAGCTCATGGACAACGTAGCCAACTTGGCAGACGACCCCGCAGCCTCTCCTCAGGGTTCAAAGGTGAAGAAGCATGATGCAGACAGAGAAAAGGAGTTCTCAGTCAAAATAAATGACGTATGTTCTTTTAAGTTCTCCCAACCCCACCCCAAAATATGCCTAGCTGCAGTGGCTGTTGCAGCGCTAGGCATGCTTCATTTTTATTTATTATGCTTTTATTTATCCCCCTCCTTTTTTTTTTGCTCTTATTGCAAAGCAAGTTTAACCTCCATCTTCTGATTTTCACCCTGTATTTGTTTTTTTGAAGCGCCGTTTTCCTTTCTTGCTCTTTTCTAACTGCAGTTTGAGCTTGGCCTGCTGATGATAAATAAATAATAACATGGTTTTATTTCCATGCACTAAAACTGACCGCTTAACACCTCTTGACCTTTAGCAGGAAGGCAGTCTGAAACTGACCTTCCAGAAGCAGGGTTTGCCATTGAAGCGTCCTCTAGACGGCGAAGAGGGACCTCTGGCGCAGCAGCAGTATCTGGCTAGACTACAGGAACTGCAGAATGCCTCTGATAGCAGCCTGACTGACTACACCAAAACACAGAACAGTTATCCACACGGTAACCCAGCACTACAACACACACTACAACACACAATGTCCATATTATTATGATAGTCCACATGTGATGATGTCATGTTGTCTGTGCAGGCCTGAGTGGACAGATGCGACTGAACGGAATGGTTGATAGTCAGCCAGTGATAAAGAAGAGGAGAGGAAGAAGAAAGAATGTAGAAGGAATGGATCATCTCTTTATGAACAAGAACAGAACTACTGCGATGTCTGATCAGGTATGGGATATATGCGTGTATATTACCAGAGTATCTCTAGAATCATGTCTAAAATTGTTATCTTCTTAAAGGTGATCAGTGGAAATATTTGTATACAAATGTGGACACTTGTAGATGATGCTTCTTCCATGTATAGGTTCCTCCGGGATGGAGCGGGCTTACGACCTCAGCCTCGACCCCTGGCACCTCTCAGGTCGCCGGGTCCGTCGACACCGAGAGCAGAGTCCCCGTCATAAACCTGAAAGATGGAACACGGCTCGCTGGGGATGACGCTCCCAGACGGAAGGAACTAGATCAGTGGCTGAAGGAGCACCCAGGCTTCGTGGCAGATGTCGGAGCCTTCATCCCGGTAAGGAACAGAATGTGATTACTTATTATAACGGTATAGAGTTAAGCAGCCTTGTTTGTGTATTGGTATATGAGGAGAAATAAGAGAGGTTGGAATATTGGGTTGAGGTGGAACATTTTAAAGAAAGTGTATCACAGTGTTGACCTGTGGCTGTTTTGTGCATAAAGGGGGTGAATAAGATACAGTTTCAGGACGGACGGCCGAAACAGAAGAGGCATCGCTGTAGAAATCCCAACAAGATTGATGTCAACAGCCTTACAGGAGAGGAAAGAGTCCAAATCATCAACAGGAGAAACGCCCGCAAGGTTAGCCGCAGTGTGTCTGTGACTCTCTGCGCTGCACCATTGTGTGGGTTCCAGTGTTTTTTTTTAACCATATCCGTTTATGCATGCGTGTTTTCCTTGTGCACAGATTGGTGGTGCGTTTGCTCCTCCTCTGAAGGATTTGTGCCGATTCCTCCAGGAAAATCCAGAGTATGGAGTTCCTCCAGAATGGGCAGATGTTGTGAAGCAGTCGGTAAGAACGAGTAGATGACTTTTTCCTTGTCTGTGGAGGAAACTGTCATGATATTGAGCTTTCTAATGTGAAGTTTTCATATGAAGAATTATACACAATTATCTGGTGTCTGTTAAATAGAATTTATTTGCCGTTATACTATACTCTGCCTACTTCTTCTACTGATTGGTTAAGACAACTAAAGACGACAAAAATCCCCCCTTTTTTTTGTTGCATTTTTATAAAAAAATTGATGCACTTTATTTATCTCCAGGGCTACCTCCCAGAGAGCATGTTTGACCGCATTCTCACAGGTCCTATCGTACCGGAGGAGGTGAGCAGACGAGGGCGCAGGCCCAAAAACGCCCTGGCTAAAGCAGCGAATACCGCTAACGCTAATGCCAGTGCAGCTCTAGGCATCAACCCTCTCCTGAGCAATGGGCTCATCTCCGGGCTGGACCTGAACAGCCTGCAGGCCCTGCAGAGCCTTCAGAGCTTCCAGCTCACCGCAGGACTCATGGGCCTCCAAACTGACCCTACCAACATGGCTGCCATGCTTCCCATGATGCTCTCTGGCATGGCTGGCCTGCCCAACCTACTCGGAATGAGCAGCCTGCTGGGAAAACAGGAAGCCGCCCCTGCCGAGGATTCAGGGAAGAAAGGCGGCAGCGAAGCGACGGCTCAGAGGTCAGAGAGCCAATCGGAGAGGACAGAGAGTCCAAGCTCAACAAGTGCTTCAGCCTCAGGCCAGGCATTATCTCTCAACCCCTTACTCCTCTCCAGCATGCTTTACCCAGGGATGCTTCTCAACCCAGGCCTTAATTTACCTGTGGCCAATCAGCCACAAGCTACCAGTCCTCATCCCGCCCCTCCAGCTCAGCCTGCCCCCTCTGACGCTGCACAAAAAAGCTCAGGCCAGTCAACAAAGGAAGCAGAGGACGAAGGGGAGGAGCCCGACGAACAGAAGGACATCAGTGGTCCAGAGGGCTCGGGGAAGGCGGAGTCATCTTCCTCAGACGCAGAAAGCTCTTCATCATCTTCGTCATCAGAGGACTCTGATTCCACCGACGAAGACTGAGCCTTTATACATAGTATATAAATAAATATAAATACATATATATTTATATTACATCTCTTAGAAACGTACACATGCAAACACACATATATAAGAGCACTTGCATAATGATTTAGTTTTTTTTTTTCATGTAAATATGAGAACGAAAGTGTTGGAAATGAAAAAAAAGACGAGACTCCACAGACACTGAAATGAGATTTCAGCGTTTGTTTCGGTACAGCGTTGTTTTGAAAAGACATTTTGCATGTTCAGGAACTTTAGTAGATTTTTTTTGTGAACTTGTATTGCACAGTGATGTACAATTACAGAAGACAAGAAGTCCAAAAAGAAAATAATTGGCATTACTGTATTAATTATATTGGGATTTAATTTTATTAAAAAAGAAAAGAAACGAAAACAAGGACGTTATTGCTCATGCCGAGCTGTATAATTAATATATTTTGTGTGGAAGAAACAGAACTTGACTATTTTGGTTTTCTTTTGGTAAATAATTTTGCAGGATCATACGACATCTGAATTTCAGACAGTCCAGTACTTATAACTTCAGCAATAACACAGGCAGCTAACGAATGTCACTGAAGCTGTAGATACCGCCGTCACAGAGCTCCACTCTCCATTCTTCCTCCATTCTTCCTGCTACGCCCTGCATCCCCTGCTCCTTCTCCTACCGTTTTTTTTATTTACATTTCAACCTTTCCACCAGTACTACTTCTGTCTTGTAATATATTATATATATATTGTTTATTGTTCTCTGTATATCCCAGTGCTTACTGCAAACCCCACCTTTTTTTTTTTTTTTTTTGGAACATTTGGGGAAAACTTTTGCTTTCCATGAAACCAAACAACCAAATACATATTTGAAAGTTACGTACGAAATGGACCACAATATTATCAGTATATAGGTGTCATGCTAATACATGACGGGTGTAGGTGTGAGGCTTGTCTGAGGCTGCGTCCCTGAAGAAAGTGAGTCACGTGTGTTATACCAAATGTCATTCCGTAATAAACTGGAATACCGCCAGTGAGATCAAGTGTTTCTGGAAAGGCATTGGGGAGGGAAAAAATGGAAAAACAAACATCTGAGTGTGGTGTGTTCTGCCTCATGTAGTGCTACAGGGCTCGAACCTACGATGCCTTTTGTGTGTGTGTATATGTGTGTGTGTGTGTGTGTGTTGGAGTAACAAACAGGCCCCTTCTTTCTCTTCGAAAATCAGCTGGCTTCCTCCAGTGTGTGTGTGTGTGTGTGTGTGTCCATTAATCCTCTTGGTAACTGTGGCATGTGCTGCTTGTATGTTGTTTTCATTCATAACAGCAATGCTCCATTATCGTCCTCCAGTAATTTCCAGAGCTTTTAAAGTATTGGTATATTGTTTGTAGGTATAAAATAAAGCAAGTTACGGTATTTAAAGCAGTCTTTAAAGCTAATAATCATGTCGTCAGTGTGTGTATAAGCATCTCGTCGTCTGTGCATGGGAAACTCTGATCTTAGAGTTGTGGTGTTCTGAGAATTTTAAATACGGTGGTGTTAATACGCTGGAGCGCAGTTCTTCGTGTCCTGGAGGTTGGGAATCGGGTCAGAAACGTAATTCTTTCTCTGTGTGTGTATAAAAGGATCATCTCTGCTTTCTGTTGTTGTATAGCACAAATCCAAGATTTCTTTTTTCAGTGCACGAACGTCAGGTTTGTCTCGTTAATTAAGAAATCATGCACTGTTTAGAAAAAACAAAAGAAAACTAACTGCAGTGTGAATTTACTTCAGGACTGAGTAAGGAAACTGCTTCAGGTCGTCACATTCGTAGCATAAAACTCCAGGAAGGAGTTACCAGTGCCAGTGCCAGTTTTATTCATTTGCTATAATGTACAAGCAGTATAGTAAACTCGAGGGTTGTACATTTTCACTCGTGAAGAAACCTCAGCTTTTTAAGCTCCAACGTTTGAACTGAACAGTTTAATAAACCCAGGCGTCACTGTTTTTAATCTTCTTTTAATTATTTTTTTTTCTTTTCCGTACGTTCGAGTCTCATCAGTGTATCCGCAAGTGCTGACTGACTTTTTAACTGCCCTTTTTTAGAAGTGCTCTTACACCGAACCTCTGAAAACCTGCTCCTCAGACACAAGGGCAGAATAGCTTTCACATTTCCATACAACGTTAAAATAGCAATTTCAGTTCAATTTCCTTTATTTTTTTAATCTCGACATCCTGATTTGATTTATTATTTTTTTTTAACATTAGTTGTATCGAATCTAAATTATTCGCTCTTGAGTTACATGCTGTATATAACAACCTTTTACATTTTCACCGTTTCTGGTCATGTCAAGTAATAATTCCACGGAATAATAATAATCATGATTTTTAATTTAATGGTGTTCCTTTATTTCACCTCTGTGCAGAAGTGTGTGTTCGACATCGTCCTATAGGGGGGAAAAAATCCCAATTTTGAAAAATTTCAAGTGGTGAATAGAACCAAGACCAATAGCTGGCCATAATTATTTTTAATGTATTTTTTGTTTTAAAATTTATTTCTTATTTTTCCTTCATAACTCATTATAATTTAATGTCTACGGTGTTGATTTACATATCCAATCCTGCACCACTGACTCTCACCGGATCACCTCCTTCCCAACGTGCAACATGCAAGCAGAATAAAAAGCATATACACTACTGTAAAGCTGTTTTATTATTATTTTTTTTTCAACTATGAAAATTAGATGTTGAAATGACGAATAGAAAATGGCCTTTCTGTGTTTTTATTTCTTGGTTGTTTTATGCTCTTGATAGGCGATGCTACAAATCATTCTTCTTTTTCTTTTTTTGTTAGATTTTGTTCTTTGGACAGTTGCAATATTTGCAAAAGTTGTGCTCTTGTGTTAGACGCAAAAAAAAAAAACACTTCATGTAGTAAAAATTACATGTCTTAAGAAGTGATTTCTAATTTATTGAATTACTTTCTATGAAGTCTCTATAGAGAAAAAAATTGAGGTTTAATTATTTTTATTAAACGTATTCTAACTATTCATGATGTCTGTTGGTTACTCTGTCTTGTTTTTCTACGTTTATGTATGATCGTGGGTGGATTCGCTTTTTTCCCCTGCGGTTTCATGTTGGAAGATAAAAATCGAATTAAAATGTTCAATGTGGGTCATAAGAGAAAATTATTATTATTGTTTTGATTATTATTTTATTTAAAACTACTGTTAGGGGCGGGGCAGTGGGAGCACCGTCACCTCACAGCAAAAAGCGCGTGGGTTTGATTCCTGTGCCGAACCAGGATCCCCCCCCCCCCCCTGGGTGAGGCTTGCATGCTGTCCCAGTGTCTGTGTGGGTTTCCTCTGGGATCTCTGGTTTCCTCCCACAGTCCAAAGACATGCACTCGGGTGTATTGGAGATACTAAATTGCCCCTAGGGGTGTGTGGGTGGGTGTGTGTGTGTATGCATGTGTATATACAGGGGTTAGACAATGAAACTGAAACACCTGTCATTTTAGTGTGGGAGGTTTCATGGCTAAATTGGA
>JAOVVG010000037.1:3228679-3242044 GCA_028566375.1 Leptodoras nelsoni | reverse complement strand
GTGCCACAAACAGGAAGTTGATATCACCAACCATTCCCATTTTATTTAGGTGTATCCATATAAATGGCCCACCCTCTGTATCTAGAACATGGATTATTTAGATCAGGAATTTCCTCTAAATTCATTTCTGTAGAAGTGATACAGAAGCAAGCGCATTAACATAAACCCGTGATCGGATTTGCATTAGTAGCTACGGTCAGAATTTCTGTTATAGGAAACAAATGAAGACCTTCTGACCAATTAGAATCAAGAACTCACAGGTTAAAATGTATAATAATACCGGTAGCGGTGCAGTGCTTAAAGGAATGCAGATATACAGGTCAAGAGCTTCTCTTAATGGTTTTTAGTCTTTAGATTCTGATCCTGTGCCCACTGTGGCCCGAGATTCCCGTTCTTGGCTGACAGGGTTGGCACCTGATCTCGTATTCTGTGGCCATCTGTGCATACTGAGATGCTTTTCTGCTCACCGCAGTTTGTAAAGAGTGGCTATTTGAGTTCCTGTAGCCTGCTGGTCAGTCTGCTTATTCTCTCATGAACCTCTCTCACTGCTGCTCACTGGATGGTTTTTGTTTCTTGCACCACTCTGTAAATGGAAACTCCTCTGTAAGAGTACCAGGAGAGATTATGAAATGCTCAAACCAGCCAATCATGTGTCATCTAGCAAAGTCACATGTTTTATAATAAAGTGGTTGCCTTCCTTAAAAAATATCAATTATAATTCATTTTGAGGAGTGCATTAGATGTTGTATGTTATACAATGTTGCACCGATGGCATAATAATAAGAGTGATGTTGGGTAAACTATCTCACCACACACACACACACACACACACACACACACACTTAAAGGCAGATAGGCAGCTGCATTGTGAGAATGAACTATCAATCCCTTGTTACATGAAATTCATTTGTCACGTCTTAATGGCAGTGAACTTCTTCCTGTTAGCCTCTGTTGAACACACACACACACACACACACACACACACACACACACAAAGACACTTTAGTCAGTGTGTGTTCTAGTCATTCATCCTTTCTTAGATAAAATCAGAGCAAGAGGGCATGCACACACACTCACACACACACACACACACTCAGGTGACCTCGTCTCTGAGACAAAATGCTTTATTAAGCCAGTTTGTGACACAGCACACAGGAAATGAATGCCAGACACGATTTCTGACCTCACCCTGACCTTCTCCCTAGCCTCTCTGGGAGTGTGTGTGTGTGTGTGTGTGTGTGTGTGTGTGAATATATCTGTGTATGTAGGTATAGCCTGTGTGTTGATAGACTGTACTCAGGGCTACTAGTGGATTAAACAGGTTCATTAATGGAAGTTCACTAAAATGTATAAATAAGGGGGTGCTGGTGTAATGGCTGTAATGGCAGAGCCATTTGAGCAGTTAGAAATGTACATTTTCTAGTTTTATTGCATGAATGCAGCTTGTAGGAAGCGAGCAGAGGTCAACCCAAGGTCACAGCCGGCTGGCATTAAGATTCAAATTGAAGAATCAATTAATGAACGTCCTCATTTTCAATTAATTTACCTGTAGTGTCTGTCCTGAATAACTTGCCATTAACCTATTTATTTTTCCATCTACACAAGAGGATTGAGACAGTCTCAGTGTTATTAGATGCTTCCCACGCTGAGGGGACATGAAGAGATCAGATGTAAGACAAACACATACAGTAATATCAATACAAATACATTACATAATGGTAAAGAAAAAAAATCATTTCAACACTAATAATGAACAGTCTATAACATTTTAGGGAGTGTGTGTGTGTGTGTGATTGTTTCTGTTTTATTTATTTTTATTTTATTTTAGTGGATTTTTTAAACTGCATTAATATTTTTAATACTTGAAGAAAAGTGTGAATGGTGGAGGAAATCATGAAAGACTTGTCAGTAAGTATGAGAATTTAGTTTGTTAGAGAGAGTTTGTATAAATAAGGTTGTTAGAAGGTATAAAAGGTATAAACGAAAAAAATAGCAAGGGGATTTTTATTTATTTTTTATTTTATTTTATATTAATTATTTTTAATTAATATTATATTTAATATTTAATGTAATATTTATTATTTTATTTATTAATTCTTTATTCTTATTATTTATTTTATTTTATTTTATTTTATTTTATTTTATTTTATTTTAATTTAATTTAATTTAATTTAATTTAATTTAATGTAATTTAGTTTACTTTTATTTTATTTTATTTTATTTTATTTTATTTTACTTAACTTAACTTAACTTAATTTTATTTTAATTTATTTACATTTATTTTTATTATTTTTGTGAACAGATTTTCAAGCATAAAACCATGTTAAAGAGAATGAGAAATTAAACACTAAATCAAATAATAATATATATATTCTTTTAATGCAGGAGTGCAATGACATGTGTAAGTAAAATACATGAATAAAATAAATAAATATAAACAAATGCACTGTCCAAAATACAACGACAGTTACAATAATAGAGAAATGGAGACAGAGACAGAAATCGAGACAAATAGAGTAAACAGAATCATCCATAAGTGCACACTCTTTTTTTTTTTAAAACACAGAGTACGCCTTTCCACTGATATTTATTTCCCTAGTAAATGTGTGCATGTGTTCCAGAAATGTCTAATGTAAAACTAATTAAAGATACACTGCATCCCCAATTCCATGTGAAAGATGCACATTAGGAATACAAAGGATGGATTTTCACAGTATCACCTCAAGAGCCAAACTTGTAGAGTCTAAACCCGACCTAGTCAGCAGTCACAGATAAAATGGTAAAATGGTATTTTCTGGTATTTCAAAGTAAACGGTGGAAAAGCTTTTCTTTTAAGGTTTCTTTTAAGAATAAAGTGAGAGATGAAAGAAGAGCAAGAGAAAGAGAACAGAAACAGGCTCTGAAGCGAGCCGAGCTCCTAACCGTTCTCCGCTCCTCGCATCTCTCCTGTTATCTTAATAAGTAATGAGACTGCCATGAGCTGACAATGAAGTATTTTGAAAATAGTTGTAATGTATAGCTGGTGAAGGGGCAGGCAGGCAGTGATGTATAGCGCAAACAGGGCTGGAAACAAGTGAAATATTAATGGGCTGTTTCCCCTCCCAGTTAATGTGGGACTTACCTGATTGCTGTGGGGGATGAGGAGGAGTGTGAGGAGGGTGTGTGTGTGTGTGTGTGTGTGTGTGTGTGTGTGTGTGTGTGTGTAGAAAGGTGGTCATGGCTGGATGGTAGGTGAGTTTGAATGAGAACAGTTGGTGTGTGTGTGTGTAACTTTACCTGGTCTATTCCTGTCCTGCTTTATTTATTGCCTTCTTCCATGCTCCATATAATACGTGGCACGGAACTATAAACCGGCATTACCTGCAATTAGCAAGGCACGCTCTGAATTCATTTATTACACCGTCATTAGTCATTAAATGTGGTTGTGGGACAATACAAAATAATCATTTATTAATCTAAGCAACCTTACAGCCATGCATAATTTTAAAGTTCTATTTTAAACGTTGTTTAGTCTTTATTATGAACATATTCCTCGTGCACTTTTGTGACCCGTGCGCTGCAGGAATCTGGCCTGCTCCTGGTGCCACTCGTAACGCATGACGTTGCTGGAGTGTGTTAATGCTTTCACCAGGCGTGTTGGTCAGCCTTGCAGGCTTCTGTAAAAGGTCAGTAAATGTTGAAACAGCATGCTCGGTCTACCAGGTGGCCGAAGAGAGCCCCCTTTACAGACGTGTCTGGAAACTGGGTGGTCGCCTTAGGACGCTAATGAGACCAGCTCCTGGGATCGTTGGGGTCCTTATGGAAACGTTTCGATACAAGAAAACAGGAAGCAACTGAGGAGAGCTGCTATGGTTTCTAATGTGTATGGGTGAAATGAATTCAATAACTTGCAAAGTCCTTTTGCAAATACTCTTTTGTGTAGGTTTTTGGTCTCTTATATCTCTTACATTTTTTTTTACTTAGTAAAACATTATCTATGGTGCTTCCAGGACATGCCGTGGTTTTCCTCTTGACTACTTAAGCTGCATTTTATTAAATGTTTATTAAATGTAGCATTAAAAAAAAAAAAAGGGTCTATGGTTGCTGTGTTGCAGTACCAGTATTAAACACAGGGGGGCAGCAGTGTGATGGAAATCCCTTTAGTTTTGTAAATAGCGCTTGGAATTAAAACTAGTTTATGGGTCTCACATTTGAAAATAAGGGTAAAGATAGTAGTCAGTTTTTCCCTTTTGACTGCATCTTTATGAAAAGAACACACACACACTAACACACTTACACATTTAATGTTGTCCATTATAATTATTTCTTCTTTTTTTTTTTTGCTGACTCAGCAGTTTGGTAAAGCTTGAACAGTCCTCCGGGTAATCAAAAAAAAAAAAAAAGAAAAGAAAAGAAAATAAAGGAAAAGAATATAGGTGAATAATAATAATAATAATAATAATAATAAATATTATTATAATTATTATTATTATTTAATTTATAATAATTATTTTTTTAATTATTATTTAACCCATTTCTGTGCATTTTCTATTCATTTCTTAATTAAGATAATCCATTTTGGTTCATTCAAATATTTATGTCTTCAATTCCAACCGATTCCCCTAAGACCTTCAGTTATTTTTGTCCCTCTGGAACAACCATTAAACATTGTGTGGAAGCCCTTTAAAGAAGCATTAACATCGAACGTTAATGCTGAAAGAACGATGAACACTTCCTCCCTGTGGGTTCTTTGAAATATTAAAGGGTTTGGTTATTCTTAAAACTTCGGTTTGTTCTTTAAATCCTTTAATAAGCGTGACAGTAACAGAATGATATTTAAAGTCCCGGTGCATATGTGCTCTCAGTGTATTTCCAGTTCATTTTCAGTTGTTCTCCTCATTTCTTCTTCTTCTCCCTCTTTCGCTTTGTATCTCCTCTTTTATTTTTACGTTTATATGTTCAGATTGTCCTCAAGGGTTCGGTGAATGGGTAAGAGATCTATTTAGATCTATTTATATTTATATGTTAATATACACTGAAGTGCCAGAAAAACTGGTATGAGTTAAGACTGGATAAGAGATCTATTTTCCTAAAGTTTGGGTTTGTCCTTTTTGGGAGAACCGTTAAGGATAATAAGTGGAACCTTAGAGAAAAGGGTTGAAATGAAATTTATTTAGAAAGGTAATTATTCAGAGAAACCTGGATGACAAGGGAGCTAGCATTGTCTGAGAGATGGTATCCCTTTCAGAAAAGGTCAAATCTATCCATCTGTCCATATCCTCTCTCTCTCTCTCTCTCTCTCTCTCTCTCCTTCTTTAAACTCTTTAAATAAAGGGTTCTTGGTATGATTAAGTAAGAGAACCATTAATAAATCGATGTCAAGGGTCTTTAAACTCTTTATATAAAGAAATAAATGGTTCTTTGAGGGTTCTTGGTACGATTAGGTAAGAGAACCATTAATAAATCTATGTCAAGGGTCTTTAAACTCTTTATATAAAGAAATAAAGGGTTCTTCAAGGGTTCTTGGTATGATTAGGTATGAGAACCATTAATAAATCGATGTAAAGGGTCTTTAAACTCTTTATATGAAGGAATAAAGGGTTCTTCAAGGGTTCTTGGTATGATTAAGTAAGAGAACCATTAATAAATCTATGTCAAGGGACTTTAAACTCTTTATATAAAGAAATGAAGGGTTCTTCAAGGGTTCTTGGTATGATTAAGTAAGAGAACCATTAATAAATCTTTGTCAAGGGTCTTTAAACTCTTTATATAAAGAAATAAAGGGTTCTTCAAGGGTTCTTGGTATGATTAAGTAAGAGAACCATTAATAAATCTATGTCAAGGGTCTTTAAAGGTTCTTTTTTTTATAAACTGTTCTCCTAGGGTTCCTTGTATGATTAAGTAGGAGAACCATTAATAAATCTATACATAACTTCATGAGTTATCCTTTTAAGAAAATGCCACATGTAAGGATCCTAGAACCCTTAAACACTTAGCAAAAAGAGAACCATTAATAAATCTATGTCAAGGGTCTTTAAACTCTTTATATAACAAAATAAAGGGTTCTTCAAGGGTTCTTGGTATGATTAAGTAAGAGAACCATTAATAAATCGATGTCAAGGGTCTTTAAACTCTTTATATAAAGAAATAAAGGGTTCTACAAGGGTTCTTGGTATGATTAAGTAAGAGAACCATTAATAAATTGATGTCAAGGGTTTTTAAAGGTTCTTTTATTTTAATAAACTGTTCTCTTAGGGTTCCTTG
This sequence comes from Leptodoras nelsoni, assembly GCA_028566375.1. Taxonomy (NCBI): domain Eukaryota; kingdom Metazoa; phylum Chordata; class Actinopteri; order Siluriformes; family Doradidae; genus Leptodoras; species Leptodoras nelsoni. The sequence continues at coordinate 3,235,801 of JAOVVG010000037.1, read as the reverse complement.
TATGATTAAGTAGGAGAACCATTAATAAATCTATATATAACTTCATGAGTTATCCTTTTAAGAAAAGGTCACATGTAAGGATCCTAGAACCCTTAAACACTTAGCAATCCAAAGATCTCTTAAAAAAAAAAAACATGCCTTTGAAAGAATTTGTGGTAAAATACAGTACATTACAGTACATATACTCCTAGCTCATCAATATTCTACTCTTCCTCCTTCTTCCATTTCTTCTACCCACTTTCTTTACATTCCAGATCCCAGAATATATAGACTGATATCTTATTTTTATGAACAAATGAGGTTCTTGAAAGGGTTCTTTGAAAGCATTCTAGCTTCCTGGCTTGGGACGTCTTCTGAAAGGGAATCCAGGTCATATCGGGTTCTACATAGGCTCATGTATGGTTCAGATGAACAAACCAAACGTATTTTAGGAAGCTAAGCTCCCTTAACCAGTCAAAGAATCCTGGATACACATACAAGGCAGAAACAAGCCTCCTTCCAGCTGTATAAGTAACAGAGCGTAATGCGGATGACGGAACCTGGCGCCTGGAACCACGCTGTCGTTACAGATTAAAAAGTTCCTCTTTAGAGCCGTGGTGGCACTCAGCATGCTCAGAAATGCCATTCAAGCTCTGGAGGGGTCAATAGTTACAATAACTTTCTCTGAGTGTCAAGAAAGGGGAAAGAAAAGAGAGAGAGGGAGAGAGAGAGAGAGAGAGAGAGAGGGGGAGAGAGAAAGAGAGAGAGAGGAGGCCATGCCTGGTCAAATTGCTTCCAGATTGTCTCTTGGAGTAAATTATTACTGAAATTGAGTGCAGACTCTGACAGTGTTTCTGCGCCATCACACGGCACACTTTGAAGTGCAGAGCGAGCGACTCGTCCGCTGAATCACAGAGTTTCTAGAAGCCGCTCAGGTTCCGCCTCATTTGCACTATCATTTTCCTTCGCTTTTTCCTTCCCCAGTTGCAGTTTGCTTTAATTTACGACAACAAAGGGAAGCTCGTGAATGGTTTCTGATCACGGAAAAAAAAAACGTTTCGAAGGAAGGCTTTTTGCTTTCTGACTTTATTATTCGCATACCTCTCCTCCTTCTGTGCGTACTCCATCTCGTAAAAACATACGCCTGATTATAACAGTGTGCATTCAATCCACTGCTATTAATACAGTTACATTCGCACTACATTCTCGAACTCCCGGGAAGGGGAACGCAGTAACGCTTTCTATACATCTGTGCGAATAATGACCCTATTGTTGTTAAACATTCATTATAATTGTGTGCATTATTAGAAATGCATTGTTATGCATTTTCTTGAATTATCAGAACGCATTATAAGGAGTGTTTATAACACATGATATAATCCAATTCAAGGAAGTGACAAGTGGCTTCGTGTCTTTAATCACACATGACTTTAATTTTGAATCCTTATAATATGCTCTGTAGTGTATGTAGTACATTAAGAACACTACTTATAGGCTAATGTTAACATTTCATAATGCATTATAAAGCTATAAAAGTGCATATACACTCATACTGCTCTGTCAAGACATTATAACATTAATGCCATAGCACATAATGAATACTGTATGATCCTCATAGAATAAGTAGATCTTTCTTTCAGCCTCAGCTCTGAATTTTGCTTCTTCACATCCACAACGTTCATTTATATTTATATGTTAATATACACTGAAGTGCCAGAAAAACTGGTTTATAGTTAATAGTTAAGAATGGATCTTAGAGAAAGAGATCCATTTTCCTAAAGTTTGGGTTTGTCCTATTTGGGAGAACTGTTAAGGATAATAAGTGGAACCTTAGAGAAAAGGGTTGAAATGAAATTTATTTAGAAAGATAACTATTCGAAGAAACCTGGATGACAAGGGAGCTAGCGTTGTCTATGAAAGATGGTATCCCTTTCAGAAAGGGTCAAATCTATCCATCTGTCCATATCCTCTCTCTCTCTCTCTCTCTCTCTCTCTCTTTTCATTATGAACACTACTTATAGGCTAATGTTAACATTTCATAATGCATTATAAAGCTATAAAAGTGCAATGCATCTTCGTATACAATCATACTGCTCTGTCAAGACATTATAACATTAATACTTCTATAGTACATAATGAATACTGTATGATCCTCATAGAATAAGTAGATCTTTCTTTCAGCCTCAGCTCTGGATTTTGCTTGTTCACATCCGCAACGCTCATTTACATTTATATGTTAATATACACTGAAGTGCCAGAAAAACTGGTATAGCAGTTAAGCGTTAAGAAGGGATCTTAGAGAAAGAGATCCATTTTCCTAAAGTTTGGCTTTGTCCTATTTGGGAGAACCGTTAAGGATAATAAGTGGAACCTTAGAGAAAGGAGTTGAAATGAAATTTATTTAGAAAGGTAACTATTTGAAGAAACCTGGACGACAAGGGAGCTAGTGTTGTCTATGAGAGATGGTATCCCTTTCAGAAAGGGTCAAATCTATCCATCCATCCATCCATATCCTCTCTCTCTCTCTCTCTCTCTCTTTCTCTCTCTCTCTCTCTCTCTCTCTACATTATGACCACTACTTATAGGCTAATGTCAACATTTCATAATGCATTATAAAGCTATAAAAGTGCAATGCATCTTCGTATACAATCATACCAGTGGATACATACTGTAAATAAGTAGATCTTTCTTTCAGCCTCAGCTCTGGATTTTGCTTGTTCACATCCACAACGTTAATTTTTATTTATATGTTAATATACACTTAAGTTAGGTTCCCCCACAGGATCTTGGAGGGAAGCTAGAAGCTTCTACAGATGTTTATTGCTTTATTTACACACCGGCGGATGCAACCAATGACATACACAGGTGGCTTTGTTATGTATTTCGCATAGTACCACTTTTTCTGGCACTTCAGTGTACACACTACTGTATTAGTTACTTTGTCAGTTACGTTTTCTCTGTGTTAGCGTTGGTGTATTCATGCATGGTAATGATTAGAATGAAGTCAAATGTTGTTTTGAACATCTTTTTGGCTCAGATTTCACTTGTATTTATTCAGACTTTCAGCTAATTTTTGTTGTTGTTTCTTTCACACACTACTTTTCTGAAATGTCTTCAATGAGTGTCTCTGAGTGTGTTTCTGTGTAAAATCTCATCAAGCTTGCACTTGTTCTGGCACATCTACTTTTTATTATTTCCTCCTGGTTTCATCTGAAAGTGTTCTTTGTTTTTTTTTTTTAAAGGACTCTAATTATTTAGTGTTTTCTGTACATGTTTATGTGTAATCATTTCATGTTAACAGGAAAAGCAATTGTAAGGGTGCTAACTCTAAATCAGAAAAACAATGAAAAAAACCCCCCAAAGTTTAGCGCTGGCTTGAAAAGACACATCACTTGGCTCTTTGTGAGGACCAAATGGCCCTATTGTAATGATAACATTACAGCAACTAATGAAAATATCTGGATTTGTATCTGGTCCACATTAAGTCAAGTGCTGATTTCTTTTCTTTTTTAAAGACAAAAATCCAACTTTTGGTAGCTTTTACCCCTGAATCTCATAATTTTTTTTACACTTTACCTTTTCTCTGTAACATCACATTTTTCTTTTCTTTTTAATTAACCTTTGTAGTTGCCAGAATGTTTTTCGACATTAAATGTAACTATAAATGGACAATAATGACATGCTATAAGGTACAAAAAATTGCTAGGAAATTGTAGTCTAAGCTGACCAAGAAGTGCAAACATAGGTGTTTTACATTTACATTTATGGAATTTGGCAGACACCCTTATCCAGAGTGACTTACATTTATCTAATTTATACAACTGAGCAGTTGAGGGTTAAGGACCTTGCTCAGGGGCCCAACAGTGGCAGCTTGGTGGTGCTGGGGCTTGGACCCCCAACCTTCTATTCAGTAACCCAACACCTTAACCACTGAGACACCCCTGCTAAATGTGTTGTTCATAACAAAAAGCAATGCAGTATTAGAGGAATAAAACCCTTTGGAATATACTGATACTCAAAAAAAAGCCAAAAGTTATAGCCAAAGAAGGTTTGCTTGCTTGTGTTACTTGAGCTTAGTGCAGTTTTTGACAACATTGATCATACAATTCTCCTTCATAGATCAGAAAATGTTATCAGTTTGTAGATGTAAATGGTTCTCCAAGCATACTAAAGTCAAGTTCGGTGTTCCACAAGGTTCTATTTTAGGCCCATTGCTTCTCTCTTTCTCTCTCTCTCTCTCTGTATAAATGAGACAGTTGTATGTTTCAGTAAAGCCAGATGAGAATGGGGAACGAGTAAAAGACATCAGATACTGGATGCTAAATAACTTATACTAACCTAATATTTGTACTAGGACCACAGGCAGATAGAAGTAAGCTTTCTGATTACATAGTAACACTAAATGGTCATAGTAACACTAAATGGTCCTTTGTTTACCCCATGTGCAGCTGTAAACTACTTTGAAAGTACTTTGGTGTGATTATTGACTCCAGTCATTCATTTGAAGCTCAGGTTGATAATATTACTAGGATAGCCTTCTTTCAAATCTCATCAAAAAACAACAAAAATGATAAAATAAGAAATACAATGTCACAGCATGTGATGCAAATATTATCGTGCTTCTGTTACCTCTAGGTTGGATTATTGTAATGTCTGGCTGTCTGAATGTCCCAGTAGGAGCATAAATAAACTCCAGTTAGTTCAGAATGTAGAAGCCAGAGTCCTTACTAGAATCAGAAGATATGACCACATGACCCCTATCTCATCCACACTGTACTGGCTTACAGTCAAATTTCAGACTGACTATTGATTGGTCTGAACTTTTAGTCTACTTTGAGCACAAGGTGCAGGATTTCTATTGGTACCTTGAATAGTGAAGACTACAGCAAGGGCAGAGCTTTCTCTTACAAAGCCCCACAGTTATGGAACAGCCTTCCAATTAGTGTTCAGGACTCAGACACAGTCTCAGTGTTTAAGTCTAAGCTGAAAAAGTATTTGTTTAGTCAAGCCTTTGGTCACCAGCTTTTCTTCTTAGGTAAAGGCACAAATCTGGATGGTTCATAGGAAGAGCGTGTTCGGGTAAACTGGGATGTTTGGATACTGTTGTGGAGTGGCTGGCTGCTTTATGTCCCAAGGTTCCCTTATGTGTGTGCTACCTTCTGACTCTGCCTTTTAGTTATGCTTAGTCTTAGATAGACTTGCTGGATTCCCTGCTTGCCCTTTATGTGAAAACATGCCTACAAAATAATCTGTATTCTTTCCTGCCCCATCTCTCTCGTTCTCTTTCTCACCCCACCCTCTGTCTCTGTTGAGCTACATATGCTACACCTGAGACACCAAAAGATACCAGTGATCCTGAATCCTGCTTTCCAGATCTGACAGATTCCCACAGATTCCCACTATAGTTCTCGTCGTGTGAATATCACTCGGTGCTGTTGAGGATGGCCCCACACAGACAGCCAGATCACCATGATGGACTTAAAGATAGGCTTAGAAACCATGAATTTGGCTTTGGTCTGCAATCTGACATAAACAGCTTTCCTATGATGGCTAGGAGTGCAATTGGCATGAACAGTTTTACCCTCCATCAGTCAAGTCATGGATGGAGTCAAGTCTCCATCAGTGAACAGCTGAAAATAGACTTCATGGTAAAACTTTAATGATTTTACTGCTTACACAACTACAGTTTTTACTAAATAGTCACCCAAATGAGGATAGGTTTCTTTTTGTGTCTGGTTCCTCACTAGGTTTCTTCCTCTTCTCTTCATCTCAGGGAGCTGTTCCTTGCCCCCGGCTTGCTCATTAGAGATCGAAAGTTATGTCTGAATATTTTGTCTTTGGAAAGCTGCTTATTAAAAGAGTTATATAAATAAATTTGACCTGCATTGAATTGGTAATAGTAACTCTGCTACCTTACACCATACCCATACTGATTATTTTCCTGTATCAGCACATTTACATAACATTCTATTTTTCTTCTGTAATTATTTCCTGTACTGTGTTTTCATTTTAAACAATTCAAAATCCAGATCATTCCTCCACACCTTCCTCCGGTGTGCCTGGAGTGTATGAAGGAGATCTTTTCGACTGTGCTGTACGTGCCTGTAATAGTGCTGTGTAATGAGTATCTGTCCATCAGCATCCAGCACAACAACACACCTCCCTGATACTGTGTGTTATTAATATTTGCTTTTCATTTTGGCCATGAAGAAAGGAGCACGAGGGCGGACAGGAGCATGTTCTGCCATCTATAATATGACCTGAGGGCAGGGTATTACTGCTGAAATATTCATCACCCCCACTCACACACACACACACACACACACACACACACACACACTCACATACACACGACAAAGAGCGTGGGTCTGTTATTGCTTGATTAAGTTGACAACACTGCTGTAACATGATGACGGTATGCTGACCAGGTGTTAAACATCACACACACACACACACAAACAAACAATTACAATGTTTATTTATTGAATTATGACATCCAAACAGTTAGAAAAAGCAAGAATGAAGGAAACCAGCACACCAAATGTCAAAATTGTTGCTTAAGCAGTTGAAGTATCGAACTATGTCAGTTGCATCGCCACCTAGGAATGAAATTCTATGAATTTTGGCAGGTACAGAATGTAGTAGTGATGCAGGGCGTGAAATTCTGTGAGGTTTGAGCAAGAAAAATCACAAGTTATTGGATAGTGAAGTGCTAGATTTTCAATTTGAACATTGTTCACTAGGTGGCGCTACTCCACAAATGAATCCTAATGAGCCAGGGTAATATAATGCGCTTCCTAGAGGCCAGTGCTCCATAAAAAGTTCATAATGAATTTTTGGGCTATTGTTCAAAAAGTGCTTTGAGCCTCCTTCAGTTCAGAGGGCACTAACAGGAAGGACAACACACACCCAGAGACACGAACCTATATTCTGGATCAGACGTGGTGCTTCAACCATGCCAAGTGTCATGTGGATCGGTAAAGTCCAAGTATATGAGATATACAGTACAGGCCAAAAGTTTGGACACACCTTCTCATTCAGTGCGGTTTTTCAAAACTATGAATGAACACGTGGAGTTATGTACTTAACAAAAAAGGTGAAAGAACTGAAAACATGTTTTATATTCTAGTTTCTTCAAAATAG
>JAOVVG010000037.1:2972253-2984188 GCA_028566375.1 Leptodoras nelsoni | reverse complement strand
TATATTGCATGCAATTCATTTTATCTCATTTTATCTGATGAGAATGTGGATTTTCATAGAAAAAAAAAATCTAAAGCGCACAAAAATGTCAGGATTAAAAAAAAAAATAATAATAATAATCAACGATTGTGTTACATTTTCTCGGCAACACTTAAAAAACCGCTTTTACATATTAAAATGTGCATAAAGTTAAAACAGGGTAAAGACAGCGTTACTGGCTTCTATAGTGTATTCACTATGAATATAGTGTTAATTATTTAAGATGACACTTAAATCCGACACTCAGATACAAATGTTACTTTAATAACGTTAAGAAACTATTTTGCTAGTTATTATTATTATTATTATTATTATTTTTATTATTATTATTATCCGAGAATGGTTGTGTCTTTCCTCCCTTTTTGGGAAAGATGACAATAATTAGCCCTTCCTGTACAGTATTTAGGTTAATCTTACTTTTAAGTTGTTTTAAACTGCGCACTTCAAAGCAGGCACGAGGCTCATTTGGGGTCTAAAGCAGCGTTTAGCGCGCATTAACATTTCTTCTATAAAGTGGCCTATTTATGGCTTAAAAGTGTTATCTGGCGGAATAGGTCCATCTCTGTCCACTTTTCGGCGTTTGAGATCAGGTTTCGTTTTGCTGATTTTGAAAGCAGACTTTGATGCGATAAGGCTTTAGTTTCTAGTATCGACGCTCGAGTAATTTTCTACGCCATTGGGCTTTTTTTATTCGATTTTCCCTATTGCTTCCAAATGGTACGTATGGTGAAATGCCAAAAAAACACAAGTTCTTCTGCAGGCGAGAGGGAAACTTGAAAAGCTTTTTTTTTTGGACACTGTCCTCTAAATGCTCGTCAGATGATTTCCTGAAATCTGCCGATACGCCTTTTTTGTCACGCAGAAATCAGTGCTGCGACGTTTTTGCTGGTTTTGCACCACCTCAGTTTTATTTTTCTCTGGATTATCTGCACACACTGCAGTGATAAAGCAAAGATTATTGTATACAGTCAGAAATTCCTCATACACACACACACACACACACACTTGGGACACTAGTTGATTCCTTTTTTTCATGAAAGGTTTGTTCCTTGGATTTTTTTAAATCCAAGTTTAAAAAATGGACAGAGCGCGCCAGTACACACACACACACACACACACACACACACACACACACACACAAACTGCACTGTTCTAGGAACTTTTCATTTTTTATTATTATTAATTTCATTCACCTTCAATGCACTTCAAGATTTGTATTATTATTATTACTACTTTTATTATTATTATTATTATTATTATTATTATTATTATTATTATTATTATTAATAATAATAATAATAATAATGTTGTAACAGGCTTTACAGTACCAAGTCTTTTTTTTTGTTGCTGCAGTGCAAGACATACAAATCGAACAAATAAAATAAAGTAAAAATGCATCATAAGACCAAGAGATATTTCGGGATTTGCGTGCGAAGACGAGTCGAAGCTGCAGCTTGCCCGGAATTTCAAGGAAATAGCATGAAGAGCAGAACTGTGCTGCTTAAATTAATTAAAGAAATGAATGGCAACGTTTGTTATTGCGTGTCAGATGACCAAGTAGAGCGTTTTGCAAGTCAAATTGCATAACCTGTTGGCTCCCATGCACATGATGCACCTAATTTTGTTTTACTTAGGCCCACTTAGAAACTTCTTTCCATTCCCATTATGTAAAACATGCTTAGATAAACTTTGGGTGGAAAATCGAGGCCTGAGTGTTGTCAAACCCAGGCGCGCAGGCTCGCTGAGAACGGTATAGCAGAGAAGTGGAAGGCGAGTTCTCGGTCCCTGTTGGCCCATCACCGAGGGTGGGATGTGAAGCTGTTTTAACCTTTGCCAGCCTCCCTCTGTGATGAGGTGAGGAGAGATCAGGTCACAGCGTGTCCTCATGTACTGCATCACTGACCCCCAGAGAGCCTGCTTAAAGAGAGCATAGCAGGAACTGCTGCTTTACAGGGAGGGGGGTATGAATGTCGCTCTTTTCCTTTTTCACCCCAGCAAACACACTTCCCACCCAAAGAGAGATTTAGATACGGCGAGAGCTCACGCCGGCTTATACCACAACACACAGAAACAAATAGCACTGAATATACAGGGATTTGGTTGCTTGTCCTTTTTTTTTTTTGCCATGATTTCTATAGTACAAGTTTTGGAAGTGGCCTTGAGGGCCCAGCTTTGCTTTGTTAAGTCCCCTCTCACACCCCTCCTGTTTTAAAGCATGCCCCTAATGCACAGGCCAAGCAAAGCTGACCAAGAGGAAGAGAAGAGCGTTACCCCATCTAGTGTTCATAGAGACATTTCCTAAAGGCTGAAAAAGAGAGAGGGGGCATGGGAGGGATAGGAGAAGGGTGGGAAGGACAGAGCCAGAGAGAAATGAAGAGGTGAACAGTAAGTCGCTCTTTGAAAGTAGTCTGACGCTGGAAGAAGAGCAAAACAATGTAGGCGATACTGCATTTCTTACTTCTTATTCAATTCTTTGATTTCTCTGCCACTCTCACTCGGGTTCTCAGGTATTTCCTGCTTGTTCAGAGCATGTTTTTTTGATGGATCTCTGTAACATGTCGAGAACCAGATTCACAGCTCTGTGAAGTTGGGATCTCATTAGAACTAGTGCTTCATTTTGGCTTTGACGCACTAATCCTCCACTCGACTCCCATCTCGAACCTGCCGCAAGCTTCTTTTTTTTATCTCTTAGCTTCTGCAAGCACGACCGGTGACGTCTGTGTGCTGCTTGGTATCTCTTATCTATAATAATCACTATATGTAAACGTAATTACGATCGAACTTATTTCTTCGGTTTATTCCGTTTATGAATTTATCCAAGTTGCATAGAAGTCATATCAACAGATTTGTGCCAGAATCTCTGTCCATGCACAACACGGTGTAGTGATTATTCTAAATCTGATTTGTTAGTAAAATTTCAGCGAACGTTCGGTGACGTTTTTAGTGCAATAGAAATGGGATAAATATATAAATCCGAGGTGTGTATCCATAATAATGCTGGCAAATGGTTAATGGTAAATCTGCTTGTTCGGACATACTGTATATTTCTTCAGCGATCAATATATTTAAATGCAAATGTAAGTTGTAATGTTCTGCGCAAGTATTATATGATTTAGAAAATGTGCATTCGTTTTATGCACATTTATTTTATTAACTGAATACTTAACATTGCAACTTGTTGCATCGAGTTCGTATTAAAAAAAAACACAACTGAAAAAAAAGCAGCATATTTATTCACATTATTAATATGATTTTCACTCACATTTACTAACGGTGCGCTTTTGAGTTTTGCACTTAAAGTAACACACACAGATTAACTCAGAAGCTTTACCATAAACCATTTGCTTTCGCTGTTTAATCTCCTCCCCTCCCCCTTGCCTAAACGAAACCCCCCTTATTTTTTCTCCTCATTAGCCACACCTAACCCTTTTCTGTTATAATATTAAAAACTTTTCATCATAAAGTTGACTTTTCCCGTCTGGTGGGCACGGAGGTGGTGTGAGGCACGGCTTTGGTGTCATGGCAACTTTAGCGTTATCTGATGTTCCAGCACAGAGAAACACTGAGGGAGGATAATCCGTGAATTAAAGAGGATCTGTTCTAGAAACTGCCGTGATGAGCGGGCTAGACCCTCGCCCCCTCGGTCCTGCTCCGACGCTCCCATGCTGGGGAACAATGGGGAGCCGTCCTGTCTCCCGGCAGGGCCGGGACACACTTCTGCAGGGGTTTCATTTGCAAATGAATCCCCACACTGATGAAAATGTAGAGGGCAAAGCCTCACAATGAAAGGGATTCATAGAAAATTGCAATTTGTAAATCAACTTGTATGTAAAACAGCAAGATTTTTTTTTTCTTCGAAGGATACAAAGAATGGGTCGGGTGAGAAAGAGAGACAAGAGAGAAAGATGGAAGGCTGAAGGGAGGCCGCAGTCTCACAGAGGGCGAGTGAGGGCCAGGAAAGTGTCAGAAACGTGTTTCTCGCTGATTTTTTAAAAGAAATGGTCTGATTTGATTTATAAACAAAGCATTTGTCTTGAAGTATCTAAAGTTCTTGGTTTCATTTTTTAAACTTGCTCAGTGTAGCAGTACTTCTGTACTTTTTTATTTTTTATTTTTTACATTCTTACATATTCACTCGTAAGGTCGCTTCGTTCGGAAAAATACCAAGAAACGTGAAAGATTCTGTCAGACATCCACAGCGACACAGTCATAGTCTTTCGTTGAACGTAAAACACCATACACTTTAACTAAAATGAAATAATTGTATTTTTGTTGTGCATTTGTCATACTGACTGTCTAGTAAAACAAGAGAACGTGTATCCCCCCATAAGAGCTGAAGTCTGCATTTATTTTGTAACTTCTCATTCTGACCCATGTTAGTGTCTGCACCGCCGCATGCCGATGGACCCGCTGGTGCCTGTCAGGCCCTGATTGCAGGTTGCCTCGATACAAATTATTTTAGTGACAGGGATAACCTGCCCGAGAAGCGCACGGCTGGTTAAAAATGAGCAAAGTTGACAGCAAATTGAAACTCTAATAAGTCCTTCAATTGGTTGATTTGCACCTATTGGACATGTAAGCATCGAGGAGTATGAAATATTGGAAATCAATGTCTCTCTATGAAATTTCATTAGGCCCCAATGTCCTCAGTTCATAGTATTTTATATTTTGATGAGAAGAAGAGAAAAGAAATCTTGTTTCTGCAATATTTTTAGTGGTTATCCTTAGTTCTTCATTTGTCCTGTCCTGCGTCGCTCTTTTTTTAAATCAAATGTTCTTGGCTTTATGTTTCCTTCTGTATTTTTTTTTAAGTATAAACAGGATAAATGTTAAACTGATTAACAGAAGATTAACCACAAAGAATTGAAGAGATAAAGCTGCTTCTTCAGCTGCAAAACATTTCTAATCACTAATCCTCTTGTTGTCTCTCTCTTTCTTTTTTCTCTCTCTCCCTCTCTGTGTCCTCCCTCTCTCGTTTCTTTTCAGGGGACACAGAGCCCAGGCTGGACGACCCCCCTTGTAAGGAATCGGGTGCCCATGTCTGTGGCAGATGCTGTGCAGAGTTCTTTGAACTGTCGGATCTTGAACAACACCAGAAGAATTGCACTAAGAATCAATTAGTTCTGATAGTGAATGAGAATCCCGTGTCTCCTTCCGGAACCTTCTCTCCAGGCTCTTCTCCCCATAATCCTGACGAGCAGGTGAATGACACAACTAATAACGCAGATCAAGTGGAGTGTGCTGACCTTTTAGACCATAACTCACTGGATAAAGAAGAAAGCATGGATATGGATGTGTCTGCAATCGCTGTTAGCCATGAAGACGGAGGTGGACACATGGAGGAGAGCAGCCCCATCGATGGCAGCAGCGACGGAAGCCATGGCAGTAGGGGTAGTAGTGGATCCAATCTGGGCAGCTCTGCTATTTCAGCCTCACTACCTCAGCTTGATAATTTGACAGAACTGGGAAACTTCTCTGTGATGAACAGCAACGTTATCATTGAAAATCTCCAGAGCACCAAAGTGGCAGTGGCCCAGTTCTCTCAGGAGACGAGATCAGCAGGAGGCCAAAGGATTGCAGTGCCTGCACTTATGGAGCAACTTCTAGCCCTCCAACAGCAGCAGATTCACCAGTTGCAGTTAATAGAGCAGATACGTCATCAAATTCTGTTGCTGGCATCCCAGTCTCCTGAGCTACAGGTGCCACCCAATTCCTCCCCTGGGACTCTGGCATCATCCACCAACCCGCTCACCACGCTCAGCTCTCACCTGTCCCAGCAGCTAGCAGCGGCAGCAGGGCTAGCACAGAGTCTCGCCAGCCAGTCTGCTAGCATCAGTAGCCTGAAGCAGATAGCTAGTGCAGCGCAGCTACCTCAAAGCAACTCTGGAATGGGAGAGTCATCTCAGAGTCTGGGAGCACTGGGGACAGCTGTGGTGAATACACAAACATCGGAAAACAGGGCTGGGTATGCTGGGAATCTTCATTCCAAGCTAGGAACCCCATCACTGGCAAAGTCATCTACACCATCCTTTGGGATTGGAAGTCTGCTGAATCCTGTGGCTAACTCACTTCTACCTCAGCCCCCACCAGGAAATCCAATGTTCTCCAGTGCTCTTCCTAGCGTTGGAACCACAGTGGAGGATCTCAGTTCACTTGCTGCATTAGCCCAACAAAGGAAAAGCAAGCAGCCCAGTGTATCTTCCTTTGAACCCAAGAGCAGCTCAGAGGAGGCATTCTTCAAACATAAGTGCAGGTTTTGTGCCAAGGTGTTTGGGAGTGACAGTGCCTTGCAGATCCACTTGCGTTCACATACAGGAGAAAGGCCATATAAATGCAACATCTGTGGCAACCGCTTTTCGACGCGCGGCAACTTGAAGGTTCACTTTCAACGTCATAAAGAGAAGTATCCTCATATACAGATGAACCCGTACCCAGTACCAGAGCATTTGGACAATATTCCAACCAGCACTGGAATTCCTTATGGCATGTCAATGGCACCAGAGAAGCCAGTCACTAGTTGGCTAGATAGTAAGCCTGTTTTATCTACTCTGAGCTCATCAGTTGGCATGTTACTCCCACCCACTATACCAAGCCTGCCCCCGTTCATCAAGAAAGAGGAAAATCATTCCGTGGCCATTACAAGCCCTTCCCATTCTGCAAAGAGTGACTCAGGTCCAGCAGAACCTTCCACAAAAAGCAGTGACGGTGTGTCCGAAGAAGGAGACGTTGCAACCTTGCCTACCTCAAATGGCAAAACTGAAGAAAGCAGCCAGCCTTCTAGCTTCACGACAAACACAAGCTCTGTGGGAGAGAGCAAGATAGAGTACACTACTTCTAACAGCCCTCCTATGTCTACCAACCCACTCATGCCTCTGATGTCAGAGCAGTTTAAGGCTAAGTTCCCATTTGGAGGACTCCTTGATCCCTTGCAAGGTTCAGAAACTTCAAAACTGCAACAATTGGTAGAAAATATCGACAGGAAAGTGACTGACCCCAATGAGTGCGTCATCTGCCACCGAGTTCTCAGCTGTCAGAGTGCACTGAAAATGCACTACCGTACTCATACCGGGGAACGGCCCTTTAAGTGCAAGGTTTGCGGCCGTGCCTTCACCACTAAGGGCAACCTGAAGACCCACTATAGCGTCCACCGTGCCATGCCGCCTCTGAGGGTGCAGCACTCTTGTCCCATCTGCCAGAAGAAGTTCACTAATGCTGTTGTATTGCAGCAGCACATCCGCATGCACATGGGTGGACAGATTCCCAACACCCCTTTCCATGACAACTACCCTGAGTCTATGGGCTCCGATGCTGGCTCGTTTGATGAAAGAAACTTTGATGACTTAGACAACTTCTCAGATGACAACATGGATGGAATAGAAGATGGTCCAGATAGCAGTGTTCCAGACACACCCAAATCTGTTGATGCATCCCAGGATAGCCTGTGTTCTTCTCCGATGCCACAGGAGCAATCAGGTGTTGACCATCAGGATAAGAACTCACCCCAGGAGTTGATAGACGAATCACAGTTAAACAGAGCTAAAATAATAGAAAATGGCTCGGTTGAAGGTGATCACTTCACTAACGATTCCTCCTCACCAGGAGGCGACATGGACAGCCAAAGTGCAGGAAGTCCAGCTGCCTCTGAATCTACCTCCTCCATGCAAGCTCCGTCACCTTCTAGCGGTGTTCCCCAGCAGCGCAAATCCCCCAGTATGGAGGATCGTCACCAGAGGGCACTGTCCCTGGAGCACATAAGTGCAAGCCTCATGCAAAACCATTCCTCAGGTCTAGGGGCTCTTGACCTAACCTCCATGAACCCCTCTAAAGACCCTCTGGGCATGCTTTTCCCCTTTCGTGAGCGAGGCATTTCTAAGAACACGTCATGTGACATTTGCGGAAAGACATTTGCCTGTCAGAGTGCCTTGGACATCCATTACCGAAGCCATACCAAAGAAAGACCTTTCATTTGCACAGCCTGCAACCGAGGCTTCTCCACCAAGGGTAACCTAAAGCAACATATGCTGACCCACCAAATGAGAGATCTGCCCTCCCAGCTGTTCGAGCCCAGCAGCAGCCTGGCATCCAGCCCTACCCCGTCTCTGCTTTCGGTTGTCTCCTTGCCCTCCATGATTAAGGCTGAAAACGGTTTCCTTCATGCTCCTCAACATGACAGTAAAGATCTTCCGTCAAGCATGGTGACCTCTTCTGCTTCTACGTCTCCAGTGCTTTCGGCGGCACCTCCAAGACGGACACCCAAGCAGCACTACTGCAACACGTGTGGGAAGATGTTCTCTTCTTCTAGTGCTCTACAGATCCATGAGAGGACCCACACTGGGGAGAAGCCCTTTGCGTGCACCATCTGTGGACGTGCGTTCACCACTAAAGGAAATCTCAAGGTAATCACATCTCTAGTAAATCGCATATAATGAATGCTTTGCTGGACTTTTTGTTCTGTTAGAAACAATGTCAACTTCCTCCCTGAAAGTTTTACAAAAGACGTCTTCAGGCTTATTTTTGGAATTGATCTAAAACCTTCGCTTGTTAAGACACAGTCATTGTGAAAAAGTGAATGAAAACGTTAGAGAGAAAGAACATCTTGGCTGTGCTGAAATAAAGGTGTACAAGTGGAAAGGTTGAGTCACCCATTAATATGAATATTGGGTAGAAACCTGAGAGTGTGACTGATGGAGCACAGCCAGGAACGCTTCACTTAACAGGCTTTAACTACAGTTACCAGCAGCAACCATCCTGAGCTGCTGCATGCTCAGTATTTTTCCAGAATTTATTGTGAAAAACGTGAGATTCCCTTTGATCATGTAGGGAAAGGGCCCCCACTCACAGATAAACAGGAACTCGGGATGGGGGGGGGTTATGTGGGCATGTGGGATCGCACCAGTCGCCTGTAAAGAATTGAGGAAACCTGACACACGGGCGGCTTAATTTTCAGGAAGCAATGTAAATCTCTAACTAGATACGAATTCCCCCTCTTAATAAATCAGTACTTAGAGTGTATCCATTAAGAGAAGTAAAGGATCTGAAGCTGAACAAAATAGCAGTACTAAATAAAGGGACAAATAAAACGGATATGTATTTGCTAACTATGCTGCATGATCAGAATGTTGTAGCTTGTATATCAAATCAGGGGTGTATGCAACATTTAGTAGTGGCCAGTGCAATAAGAGTGGACGCTGCAATTTATCTAAGATGTTCCATATCTAACAAGAGGCATGATCCGGTTCTAGAGTAGTGGAGTGTTTATAAAATGTATTTGTCTTACCCTAAAATCTAGACCTCAATGGCTTCTTTCTGAGAGGCTATTCTAAATACAAGCAAATTAGCTATATTTTATTTTTCCATTGCATCATGACATGAACTCAGTGTTTATATGAGGACAAATCATCTGTAAACAATACTGACCATTTTCTTTCTCTAATCGTGTGTGTGTGTGTATGTGTGTGTGTGTGTGTGTGTTTAGGTGCATATGGGTACTCACATGTGGAACAGTGCCCCAGCGAGACGAGGACGCAGGCTCTCTGTAGACGGCCCTATGGCTTTCCTGGGCACCAACCCAGTCAAGTTCCCCGAGCTCTTTCAGAAAGACTTATCCAGCAGGGTCGGCAACGGAGACCCAGCTAGCTTCTGGAACCAGTACGCTGCTGCCTTCTCCAACGGTCTGGCTATGAAGACGAACGAGATATCTGTAATCCAGAACGGAGGCTTGCAGCCGTCTCTGTCTGGAAGCGTGGGTAACGGGGGCAGTTCTCCTATCGGCGGCCTGACGGGCAGCATGGACAAGCTTCATAACTCGGAGTCCAACGCGGCACTAGCTGGCCTAGAGAAAATGGCCAACACAGAAAACAGCACTCACTTCCGCTTCACTCGTTTTATGGAGGACAACAAGGAGATTGTCACTAACTAAAGGACGAGCAGCGCTTCTATGGTACAAGCTGATACACACGAACACTCGCAAGACCCGTACTCACTCACGTGCACAACAGGAGAACAAGTGCAAGAAAACGGTTGAGACTTTAGTTACAGAACAGAAGTTGCTTTTTTGTACAATGTACAACATGTTAATGTTTTACAAAGCTTATTTATTAGTGATTATAACCTTGCTCGAAAATCGAAGTGGAAACATTAACAATTACTTACTTTTATTTGTTCTGTTTTACCACCAGAACGGAGCTGTGTGATTGTGTAAAAGTGTGCTTTTGGACCTTTTAGCATTTCGGGATAGATAACCTTTTATGTTAGTATTAAATTATTTCTATCTGTAGTATGTATAACAAAACTGTTCATGTTTGTGATGCATTAGAGCTTGAATACGCAAAAAGCAAAAGACTGTAAATAATGTACACTGATCTGTGCTAGATGGTCTACCAGCTGTGTATTAACTTTCCCCCCTCGCTCAAAAAAATAGCCTACGACTTCTTTTCCATCGGGCAGAGGAAACACGAGATAGGTCTATTATCAACCATTTATTTAAGTAAATACAGAGCAAGCATAACTACATCTCAACTGTTTTTAGAAATTAATCCTTGTTTTCAGTGTTTATTGTATTGTGGTTTTTCACTTTCCTTGTTTAGTTTTATTTCCTTTATTTCTTATTGCTATACACTACAAAGCCTTGAATAGCTTAATTGTTACACGAGCAAACACAAAGGAAGGTCTACGTGGTTTATACCTGAGAAAGAAATTAAATGCATTCTGTCCCTTACACTTGTTGAAGTAAACATGAGCTGGTTTTCCACATCTCCGTCTGCTGTTCAGCGTAAAAGGCTTGTTGTTGTAGGTTTGTAGCCTACACTCGTCTGATGGGTAACAGAAAAACTTCACTCACAACAGCAACAAAAAACGTGTAAATAATATTGCTGAAAAGATATCCACACGGCCAGGGGACAAACACATGCACTCTCGTGGTAAGGTGATAAATCTACCAAGGGTACAGCTTCTTTAGGCTTTAATACCTAAAATAAAACTACAATACTGCAATTCCTTATTCTAATAATCAAATACAATTCATTTCTGCTTTTATTTTTAAAGGAAATAACGTGAATACTACTCCGACTTCTTCTTGTTGTTGTTTGTAATGAACACAACTATTTTGCTTCTTAGATTGATTATTAGACTACAGCACTGTCTGTCTGGCATTTTCAGGTTTTCTCCTCGGCGCTTGAATGCACCGGGTTTAATGTGGCACCTTTAGTGAGCTCTAAAGCAGGCTGCATTAGCATCGACTCTCACCCCATGATCTGTTTGGATGGAAATGCAATTTAGTGAGAACTGGACAGCCTATGGCCATTAAAAACCATACCGCAGCGCAAGTCCGATTTCAGTTCATCATTGGGCCGGTTGTCAGGGCTCTGAATCTTTAATTAAAGCATCGATCGGCTCGGCAGCTCCTGTCTCTCTGCGTTTGTGTGGATGGCTGCGATTGATCAGACCTGCCTATCTCGTTAAAGGGGAAACTTTTTATATATTTCCTTGTCTAGGGTGAGCAATGAAGGGTTTTTTTTATTTTTCTCTCCTGTTCTTTAGGTAAAGGAGATTTAAGATCATCGTCAGGCTGCTGAGGTGCTGAGGTTATGATCTGTGGTGTTAACTTAATATCACTATAATATTACTAAAATTGTGAATTACATTAGTTTATCCCTCCGGGCTGTCTACAAGGAGATTGATCTTACTTAATTACTTTTTTCTCTCCCTCTATGCAGAACTTTATGCGCTCTTTAGACCAGTGTGGTTTTAAAACCACAAAAAGTGCCAAGATTTCTGAAAATAGACTTCACTGAGACTTCATTGAAATTATATATATATATATATATATATACATACATACATACAGTACAGGCCAAAAGTTTGGACACACCTTCTCATTCAATGTGTTTTCTTTATT
>JAOVVG010000036.1:9495748-9506266 GCA_028566375.1 Leptodoras nelsoni | reverse complement strand
GAGTATAGAGGGAGAATAGGAGAGGACCGAGTACTGAACCTTGAGGGACACCAGTGGAGAGTCTGCGTGGAGCTGAATGTATGTTCTTGAAATTTGCTGATGACTTATTTTTCCCTAAGTTTATGCTGTTGTATTGTTCACCTTACAGTAGTCTTTCACATATTCTTGCCTGCATGATCATTAGTCTTCTTTAACTTGTAATACTTACACGACAACATTCACATGAGTTTAACATTCAAAAGAGTTTACCATGTAATTATGTATTGCTAAGGTCATCAGTGCATTTTTTTTATTCCTAACAATGCACCAAACTATTGAATTTGAAACACCAGTTTTTGTTTTCTACTTTTGTGTAAATGGCGCATCTAAAATTAAACTTTGATTATTTCAGTACAATTCTTCATGCTATACTTTTATCAAACTGTGTTCTAAGGGTCATGTGAGGTCAGTGAGTTCACATAAAGTAAAGTTTACTCTTATACAAACCTGTGCTGTGAGTAATTTGATTTAGAATGTAGAATAAAGACGTACTACCACCCTGATACAATCCCCAAATGTAAAACGGGTTAGTTAATACTACTTCAATACTGTGAGTGACACACATATAAGACAATTACTTCTTTTTTCTCTTCTTACCCTGCTCCCTCCTTCCTATGCTGTTGGAAGTGTTACGAAAGGGCGAGGGAAAGTGTCGGGTGATGGCGTTGTAGTCGTTAACCCCCCTAGATAGGCCCCGGCACCAGCGTGCAGGATTATGTAAGGTGGCTGTAGTCCTGTTTCCTGGTTTGTGAGTCTGTAATTCACACTGACTGCCTCAGAACACGAGACGGAACACACACACACACATACATACACACACAGCATAGAGCACCCTCTTTAGAAAAAAATACAAGCATACAAGCAGGAAGTGTAGGGACAATCATTAGGACATACAAAGGTAGAAAATTGTGTCAGAGGCAGAAGTTGAACATAGTCAGGATCTACAGGAGATTCATTCAGAGGGTAGAAAGAGAGAGAAAGAGATATCAGGAACTGGACATCATGCTGCTGCTGGATGAATCAGACTCTCTAACAGGTGCGTGACCTCATGACTCCTTTGTGACCTGCTTTTACACTGGCCAAATAACCATCTTTTAGTTTTGGCTACTTCTGTAGATTTATGAACCACATGTTCCTGACACTGATTCTGGAGTAACCCCTTTGTCATACACTTTTTTAGTGATTTCCCTGCTCCCAATACAAGGAAAACACTAAAATGTGCAAGGCAGTGGGTTCTCCATGACCAGGGTTAGGAGCCTCTGATATAAACAGGAGTGCTGCTGGTGAGAGAAATCCTGAAACAGGTGCACAAGAGAGCAAAAAAGAAAAGAAAAAACTCACTGCTTTGACAAGATTATACCTTTAGAATTAGGTACACTTGGTGTCCATATAGTCTGTTGTTATTCTGTAGTAGTGAACTGTATAAACAGCAGAGTATAACATGATTCACTGTCTGGAGAAATAAATCCTGAACAGTATCGGATGGAAAGCACATTTCTGCCTAGATCAAACTTTTTGTAGCCAAGGATCTGTTATCTGTAAGATAAATTATCCAGACTCCATCAGTATGCATTTGTTTTATAAAAAAACATACTAGTGCATAATAATAATAATAATAATAATAATAATAATAATATTATTATTATATCTATTTATTATAGCTGTAGAGCTTTTTATTCCTGAACCTGCCACACATGAGGTCCAAACTGACATAATTTATAAACCTATTAGTTTTTGAGTTACTGAGGTTTGGCTTGAACCCATTCAATTCAAAGGACCAGACAAACAGGGTAATAACTATAAAAACTCAATAATAAATCTAACTTGGGTAATGGTGGGCTGTAGTTTCCACAGCTGTAACTAAATTTTTTAAAAGGCTTCAAACCCTAGTTTGGAAGTTGCTTGTGTCTTTACTGCATTATGATATATCTGTTATTAGTTTGTTGCCTGTGTTAGCAAATTAAGTATGCAAATCAGCCTTTCTTGTTGTCTTGAAATTGAATTATTACTGAGGTTATTTAGATGACCAGTTCATGCACTATTACCTGAGTCGTTCTAGTTAATTAATCATCTTCATGTGGTGAATTATCTTATGTATGTCTAGTTATACTCAATTTGAATCTCACAGCAGGGAAGTTATTTATAAGACACTTGTTGAACCTTTGGAAATTCTGCATTGTTTTACACTCTTGTTTTCCAATTAATTATACATTTATTTTGTAATTGCTCATTTCCAAATTTAGTTGCAGTTCCAAATGCAGTTAATATCCTTTTAATGCCTTGTCTCTTACAATTACGTTAAAGAACCTGAACTGAACATCTCACAGATGTGAAGCATCGATTTGTGGCTGTGAAGCATACTGGAGGTGCTATTAATAACTGTCCCAAAATAGGTATATAATATTGCTTAGGGACTGGCTTACACAGTGTTAGTGTCAGGGTTACGAAAGTGTCAACAGAGCACTTGTATCTATTCTGACCTGTTGACACACTGGCCCAGTTCCTGGCCCTGACGCAGCACCCTTTCATACTCTCACTTTAGTTCCAAAATGGAAACATTGGACCCCAATAGATATAACTGAATTAATAATCAAAGCTGAGCTCTGTAAAAGTTACATATGCATGTCAGTAAGTGGCTGGCGGTTTTGTTTGAAAAGAAAGATGAGATTTATTTGTTTGTTTGAACAGAGAAGTGATTTGTGACTACTTCCTCAGTAAACACACATCACACACTACACAGACACAAGCAGGAAAAGCACAAACATCCCCACATGTTAATTGTCTTTGGGACA
The DNA here is from genome assembly GCA_028566375.1 of Leptodoras nelsoni. Taxonomy (NCBI): domain Eukaryota; kingdom Metazoa; phylum Chordata; class Actinopteri; order Siluriformes; family Doradidae; genus Leptodoras; species Leptodoras nelsoni. The sequence continues at coordinate 9,503,435 of JAOVVG010000036.1, read as the reverse complement.
CACCCTTTGAAAGACAGAGTTTAACTCTTGAGATTCTGTAGAAATCTTCTACTCACATCTGTAGATGAGGTCAATGCTGGTGTGCATAACCCAGTGTTTTGAGTTTTAGTGCATCTCTTTTTATAAAAGCATGATGGGTTCTGGTAATAATGAGGAAGTGGTACGTGCTGTACCTATGAACACAAATGTTGTGTAACAGCTATTGGTTCAGTTACATAAGTGTCCCTGCTTCTCAAACTTAGCCCCATGTCAGAGTGTGTGTGTGTGTGTGTGTATGTGTGCGTGTGCTTGTACTTGTCAGCAGGGTTTCAGAACCAGCTCAAAAGTAGTTCATCTTATGAACTAGGTACACTTGTTTTGAAAAACGGGAAAACATTATTTTATTTCTTTTGACTCATCATACATTTCCTCCATACTACTGCAATTATTAAACTAACCTTCTAACCCTCTGCAGTTAAGCCTTCTTGTTTAAATGTAGAAATATGCAGTCATTTATAAAATCTTCATATTTTATAAAAAATTAATGTGGTTTTTAGTTTATTTCAATTTTAATGGCTCTTATGTGAACCTTCAAGACAGTTCCAGGGATTAACTTATTTTATCATGATAACTGATAATCTAGTTTATGTTAAGGAGGTAGATAAAATTTCATTCTAGCTATCATAGAAAGGAACACACAGTGCATTGCAGCTTGCTGTATACAGTGCTGTGAACAAAGTATTTGCCCCTTCCCAATTTCTTCTATTTTTGCAAATTTGCCACATTTGAATGTTTCAGATCATCCAACTAATTGTAATATAAGGAAACGACAACACAAGCAAACACAAAATGCAGCTTTTAAAGGTTCATTCCATTTATTGAAGGTAAAGATTTATTCAAAACCTGCATCACTCATATGAAAAAGTAATTGCCCCCCTTACACCTAACAACTGGTTGTGCCAACCTTGGCAGTAACATCTGCAATCAGACGTTTCCGATAAGCTACCTTGGAGGGTTTTCAAGCATGAACTGCTTGTTTAAAGTCTTGCCACAGCATCTCAATGGGATTCAAGTCAGGACTTGCTTGTGTGCTTCGGATCATTGTCCTTCTATATAACCCAACTGCACTTGAGCTTTATGTCTCAAATGATGGGCGGACATTCTCCCTCAGGATTTTCTGACAGACAGCCGAATTCTGTAGAAGCAAATGAAACCCCAGATCATGACACTACCATCACCATATTTAACTGTTGGTATGATGTTCCTAGGGTTGAATACAGTGTTTCCTTTATGTGAGATGTAAGGGGACCCGTGTCTCCCAAAAAGTTCTAGCCTTTTTTTTTGGTCAGCAGTGGTTTGTGCCTTGCAACCTGCCTATGGATGCCATTTGTCTTATTGTGAAACCTTGTACGTTGACCTTAACTGAGGCAAGTGAGGCCTGCGGTTCTTTATATATTTTTCTGGTGATTTAGTAGGCTGTGGGAAAGAGATGGCACCACGATGCACTGTAGAAAGAAGACAAGCTGTTTGTGTGGATGTTAGCTTGACACATACCACCTACCTAAACATTGCTGCAGCCCGAGTGCACCCCATTCACCCCTAATAGCAGTGGCCTCTTTCAGCAGGATAATGTACCCTGCTACGGATTGAACTCTACTGGAGAGATTAACACCAATCTTTCGAAAGATATTCCCTTAGCTGGCGTTTTGTTGATGATGATGATGAAGAGGATGGTAGCGTGCTGTCTAACCCACCACTCTAAAATCTTACACAGGTGTTCAGCTGGGTTAGGATCTGTTGAGTGAGAAAGCCATACCATATGATTTATATTCTTTTCATCCTCAATAAACAATACACTGAAGTCTCTTGTCCTGTGGATGGGGCAGGGACTTCCTGGAAACATGTGATCAGACAGAAAAGCTTTGTATTGATTTGCTGTGACTTTTCACTATAAGGGGATGATGAGTGAACTCAAACCATGCCAGCCAAAATGAATAAAGAAATGCCCCCATGGAATAATAGAATGACAATTTTTCTTTCATTTGTCACCCATTTGTATAATTACATATAAAGAACTTACAAAGCATGCATGGGATCTCAATGTCAGTAGAGGTGTACAAAAGAATTTCCAAAACATGTTCATGTATTATGGACCAATGTTAAGGCCATTATCAACAAGTGGAGAGCCAAAGTGACATTACAGAGAACAGGATGCCCCTTCAAAATTGACAAAAAGACAAGAAGAAAACTTGATTGAGGCTACCAAGTGACCTACAATAACATTACAGAGAACTATTTGTGCATAATTCTAAAGGAAATATTTGGTTCACCATACTCTTGGTGAAGCATGGTGGTTGCAGCATGTTATTTAACCACTTCTCTTTGACTTTGATAGAGGAAATCATGGACAGTTTCAAACAAATTGATTTTGGCACAAAAACTTCAGACCTCTGTCAGACAGCTAAAGATGAAAGTAAATGTCACCTTTCAGTAGGATAATGACCCAAAACACAAATGCGGTTCAACAAAGGAATGCCTATAGAAGAAGAAGGTCAACATATAACCTCAGGTAGATCAATGACACAAATATTAATTATGAATATTTTTAGTATGTGATATTTAAAAATGTCATAAGTGGATGAACAGAGCAGCGATTATCCTGTGTTGCATAATGTGTCCGACTGTAACTTATGTAACACGCCAACTGCTTCTGGCTTCCAGCTTCTGAGACATTAAGGAATGAACTCTGTGTGTAGGATGACCAGAAAGAAAATGCATGCAAAAAATAAGATGGTGATTTGAACTATTCTTACTATTGTAAGCTAGTTTAATAATGCACCAAAAATGGATGTTGCAGTCCTTCACCTTGAAAAAGCTCCCATAAAACCTCTTGACCTCATATCCTGAATGCCTGATAAATGCTTTTATTGCCTCTTCTGTAAATAAATAGCTGTGGCAAACTACCTTTCTTTCAATGATAACACAATGAATAAGATTGCTGAGATTTTGAGTATTCTTAGTAACAATTCTTCATCTCACTAAGCTGCCAAAACAATGTACTCTATCTCTACATAAAAACAAAACTTGACTTTGTTGTATTTCCTACCCTGGGTTGCATTGTCTAGAATTTTAACCCCACTTGGCTAACATTAGTGAAACCTTAGCTAAGCTGACCCCCTGGTGTGTTAAAAAGCTTTGTGGCATAACCATGCTAGAGTAAGACACGGATCTCTCTCACACACAATTTGTGAAAATGGCTGAATGACTCAGTGGAGTACAATTGTTGCAAAAGTGAATGTTTTATTATGGCACAGATTACAGAACACTTACAGAAAGTTTATGATAGGGCCTATACAAGACCAACAGCTTATACACTTTAGTAATAAGTAATACACATACTTTAGTAATAGAGAAATACTTGGAATTTGTTCCCGGGCTTCCTTATATAGTAATTATACTGACAAAGTACTGACATTGTGAATTAATTGGCTTGGTGGTGCTTTCTTTCTGGAAAAAGATTTTAATTATTCCCATACATGCTTAGCACTCCTAGTGCTTTTAACAGTACCTGTTTTATTCTGATCAGGATTGCAGTAGATTCTGAGCCTCTTCTGGGAACTCTGGGTGTGAGGCAGGAATACACCCTTGATGGGAAACAAGTGTAATAGGTCTAAGAATACTCTAAAGCTGAAACCTTGTTAGAGAGAAATAAGTAAATTGGGCTGTACTGCAATATAAGAGAGAGGTTAGATGGAACAGAAAAAGGTTGGTAATTTTCTGTCCAGTATCACTGAATCTGTGTGCACTACATCCTCTTATTCTCGCATGGCAGAATCAGAAACCAATGTTGTATTCTGTGAAAGCCTGTCCACCTCAAGGTTCAACATGTACGTTCTGAGATGCTTTTCTACTGCATGAAAATCTGAAGAGATCAACAGTCTCATCCCATGGTACAAGTCTCTGAGATCAGATTTTTTAGATTTTTTTGTTTGAGGAGAGCATTAACTGTAGCTCTTGGTCTGTGTCAGAGAAATTTTATGCATTGTGCTGCTGCAACATGATTGGCCGATTGGATAATTGCATGAATGGACAGGCATTCCTATTAAAGTAATTAGTGACTGTACATAAACTTTTGTGTGTGCATGTACTGTAAATACATGATTATCAGGATGAACCTGTGTAACGTCTTTAATAATACAATACTAACTTGAATATTGGATTACTTAATGGAACCTCTGTTAGGTAAGTTACTTACCTAATATTTTCACACAGTAACATGGTCTTCTACGTCCCCAACAAGCTGTGACAGTAAAAGTGCTGTAGGCTGCTGTTACATAAACAGTGCACCATAGTTACATAACCCTCTGGCTTTTGAATGTACACTCACCTCTCTTTCTCTATTTCTCTCTCTTTCTCTCCAAATTAGCAATTTCTTTTATTAAGGAGATGCACGTAGTGCATGTTATTAAATGTCATTTCAGCACAATTGTGTGCGTGAGTGTGGTACTAGAGGCAACATGAGACTTTCTCATAGTCCAAAGCTGTATATTCTTTAAGCCGTTAGCACTGGTGCTAGAAAAGTTGCAGACGTTGCCTCAAAGTAAAATATTAACAAAGTTACTAGCACTGAGAAATGGGTACCCGTGGGTACAGTCCATCCTTATAGGTGTAGACAACAAGCACAGATATTTATAAGGTTTATTGTAGATACATTTAAAAATTATATTGCAGATATTTAACATTTTGGATTTGGGTAAGATAGCTACAAAGTGATAGTAATATTCATTAAACAGCTAGTACAGATAGATTTGTATTTGGATTGGAACTAGAGATATCTAGGGTAATATTCATTCATTATTATTTGGGCTCAATAGCTATGAAAAATAAACTTTCTATTTATCTAGCATGTATGTAATATCACATTTATTGCCAGATAAAATGTGAGCAACACATAAAGACTTTAGAATACACATTATAATGCAAGCACTACGCTATAGAAATCATTTGAATGGTCAATATTTTGGTTCATTTAATGTGAAATATCCATTTGATACACTATTAATTAATGCATTCAAATGTTAATCAGTATCTAGCATTACTTCATGTAATGTTGTGCTGGCCTGTTTGTTGTGTGTGTGTGTAGTCTTTTTCTTGAGTTCAAATGTTGTTTATCAGTCCTTATATAACATCTCTCCATGCCATTGTCTCGGTCGCTATGGCATCACACATCCGTCACCTCCTCGTTCATCTCCCTTGGATTACCATTGAGCGTTTTCTGTGCTTTTGTTTGATTATTGTTGCTATGTTGGTATGCCTTTGCCATAAACCACAGGGCTTGAAAATGGAAAGATAGAAGGTTTCAGTTTCAAGCATAACAGGAATCATATTTGCTTTGGAATTAACTATTTGGTTATTATGATTGTGCAACTATGTATGCTCTCACTGTTTTGGGAAGTTTGTATGTTTTCTGTTTGTCTTTGGTCATCAGTCTTTTATTTTTTCACGTTTTCAAGGGAGCACATAATATTTCAACGACATACACGTTTATCAAGGTGTCTGTCTCCGAACAAGTCACCATGAGAACAACGGTTTTAGAAAAGCATGTGTTAACTACAAGGAGATATTTTTATGCCTCTCTAACAGTTTTTCAGACAAAAAATTAACAAACATTTCAGACAAACATTTAAACCTCAGTAACATTAATAAATGAATGCACATTCCTTACGTGTTTAATAGTTTCATGGCTGTTATACTGAACACATTAATTATTAGTTTATTAAATGAATGTTCTGCATGAATTATGATACACAAGCAGAAAATAACTTTCTTTAATGAATTATGACCATGTGGGATGATTTCTGTAGCATATATTCTATATACTGCATATATTCTAAAGTGAAGTATGAAAAAGCAAAATAGCATACCACCTCCATAAGTAAGGAAAAAAGCAGATGGAAAGATAGTGAAGGCAATTCTTAGAGGTGGAGACCTGAGTGATAGCAGATAAGATAAGAATAAGAAGATAACAAGAATGAAATGGCAAAATGCAGCAGATAGGGAAGAGCTCATTGCACAAGTGTCATGTCTTTGTGCATTCTACAAACTTCATACTGTGGAATGTTGCTAGATTAGACTAAGCGGCAGAGAACTGAACAAATCAAAGATTTGTCTGTCCTAAAACATATTATAGCAGATAATAATAATAAGACTTAGAGATAACAATATGTGATTGCTTGTGCAATCATATAAAATGACTTCTCCGAGCTTTATTTAGCTGTCCTTCTCTCCCTCACATTATAATCTAGAAATATCTTTAAGTCTGAAGTCTGAACTTTTCAGCTGTAACCATCTTTGTGGTATAGATCCTCTATCTCTATCTCTGTACTCTCTCTATCTCTGTTTGACTCTCTTTTTTCACACACACACACACACACACACACACACACACACACACAAACACACACACCCTGACAACTTGGAAGTCGTGTCAGGGACAGTAGGGCAGACATTGGCAGATTGCTTTCAGAGGGGCGGTTTATGTAACTTGTTTTCAGACTTGTAGAATATCATCCCCCGTGCATTATATAAATAATTCATCTGCCCACACCTGCTGTTTGTATACATGCATGTATGCGAGGTGCAGTTCTTAATATGTTTAGAGCATGTTAGGGATTAAAAAGACATGGGAATGTGAGATATGAGAGATATGAGAAAAAAAGTGAAATAAGGGATTGAAATGAAAGGCAAGTGACAGACATAGGTCAAATATTTCATTTTATGCTGTTCTACTGTTTCTGTCTGTGTACACAGTTCGACCTCTATGTAAATCTGGTCGTGCTTGAGTGTGTGTCATGGTCATTTTCATAAGTGCTGGTTATGTATGAGTGGTTACATAACCTGCTGAAAGTGAGTAATAAACCAACAGGGAGTCTATGTGTATCCTCAAGTGCAGTACTTATTAAAACTTTTTAAAAATCATTCATTCATTTGTTCTCAGTTAGTTTCAGGGTTGTGGTCCAGCTAGATTACTTCCTGGGAACACTGGGTGCAAGACAAAGAATACAGAGAAGTGCCAGAAAAAACGGTATAGCAGTTAATATTTGGTAGAGCCCCCACGGGATCTTGGAGGGAATGTTGCACAGTCTGTTTGTTGAGACCTTGAATTCTGATGTTACTTGAGGCAGTGATGCACGCTTATCGCGTGAACTGATTTTTGCTGGCTGACGCTGGTCACATTTACATTTATGGCATTTGGAAGACACCCTTATCCAGAGTGACTTACATTTATCTTATTTATACAACTGAGCAGATGAGGGTTAAGGGCCTTGCTCGGGGGCCCAACAGTGGCAGCTTGGTGGTGCTGGGGCTCGAACCCTCAACTTTCTATTCAGTAACCCAACACATTATCCACTGAGCCACCTGTGCCCCCACATGGTCACATTCACCTAAAGTCTTTTTATGGCCACAATGCTGTCATAAGTTTGAGGTTTTGCCGGAATTCTTGTAGTCATGGTACCCCCTTGAAATGCTCATATGTGAAAATACAAACTTTGCTTCTACCTCGGGCGGCACGGTGGCGCAGTGGATAGCGCTGTCTCCTCACAGCAAGAAGGACCCTCTTTATGCTTAAAAGATTAAAATGAGCTTACAAAGCCTAGAATCTTAGTGTTAGACATTTTACATGTTAGAACAATTCAGTCCTTATATT
>JAOVVG010000036.1:9450796-9463252 GCA_028566375.1 Leptodoras nelsoni | reverse complement strand
CGATGGATTAGCGCCCTGTCTAGGGTTGGTTCCTGCCCTTGCGCTCAGAGTTCCTGGCTGGGCACCGGCTCCCCCGTGACCCCGTAACTGGGAATAAGCGGTTTCAGAAAATGACTGACTGACTGACTATGCTTAAATAATAACTTATAAAATAGATATCAAGCCTGAGTGTAGCCTGTATACATACACTTTAGATACACTTCATAACGCCATACAGAACAACGAAAGGTCCAGAAGTCACATGCTTTCGGCACTGTTCTCAGCAATCCTTTAGAAAAAAAAAAAGTATAAACAACTTCACTAGATTCAACTCTGATTTTCTCAAATTAGTCTGTAATAAGCTATTTTCATGTCTTTTCAGTGATAAAGCTCACATTCCGTTATGAATAAATACGTTTTCAGCAGCTTTCCCCGGATACGTCAAGCATGACGATAGTTTGTGCACCATTACTGCAATTTTAGTAAAATTTGTACACTGGGAAACATCTTACATACACTAGCATGCAATTAACATTCAGTTGAGAAGTTATGCAAAACAGATGGATGACCAAGAAACACAAAAAATAAATAAAAATACAATAGTGTATAAGAGCTGTTTATCAGACATAAGTGCTCAAAAGCTGAATTATTTTAATTAGAGGACTTTTTTCTCCTTAAGTGAGAGTCATATAAATGTTTTGGGTGAACACAAGAAGCTTTAGTTAAGGCAGGAATTTTATTGTATATTCAGTATTGTGCAAAAGTCTTAGGCTCCCGATTGTTTTAGCCACAATTTTGTTCTGTTTTTTTCAGTTCTGCATTATTGAGTCAGTACAAAAAGATTTCATATTTCCAAATATTACTTTTCTAACAAAAACATAATGAAGGCTGCTGGGTTTTGCATGCAGAAAAAAAAAGAAGTAAGTGTGACAGTTAAAGTCTCCAGAAGAGCTGTGGCAGATTCTCCAAGATGCTCAGTAAAACTCACCAGCTAATTACCGTACAGTACGATGCAGAAGTCTTAAACACATGCAAAGACTCACTGTAAAGCAAAGATGCTTTCGAAAATAATGAAGATGTTTCTACATAAAAGAAAACACTATACAGTGCAGTAAACAGCAAGAAACTAAAGGAAGCCAACAATTGGAATGTTTTTTTCTTAAACAGTGTCCCCAGGTACAATGTGTGCAGTTTTATAAGTATATTAGCTTTTAAGTTTTACTGAGCCTCTCAGAGAACCTGCCACAGCTCTTCTGGAGATTTTGACTGTCACACTTGCTTCTTTTTTGCATGCAAAACCCAGCAGCCTTCATTATGTTTTTGTCTAAAAGTAAAAATCTTAGCCCAGATTTTTATAAAAAATATATTTTTGAATTTAAAACCACCTGTCAGGTGAGCAATGTTCGATATGATTCATTTTAATAATCCGCATAAGACTAACCAATGTCCAATATGTTAAGTCTACCCTCTAAATACACTTAAATAATTTTCCTTAAGACAATCACTTTTCTTTTTGCACGTAATATTCATGGCCAAATATCTTATTATAGTCATAAATAGATAATGTTGGGTTCAGAAGTCTGGATTGAGATAGGCTTGGCTTTTGAAAGGAGCAGCCATCAAGTCTCCCTGATACCAAGCATAAAACCACTCCATGCTCTAGTTTAACACACAGCATTCCTGTGCACATTAAGTAAACGCAAATAAAGTGAATTCAATCAAAGGTTTTCTCTATCTAGATAAGTGAAACCTTTTTAATTCTGGTCGATTTTGAGAGAGCACATCACACAGTCTTTGTGCAAATTAAGACCCTTGCCTTAGTAGCATAAAAATAAAAGCCAGCATACAGACTTGTTGTGCACATTTCTGGCTTTCACCGTGGAACAGTCGTTGTTGGTGGTGCCAGATGGGCTGGTTTGAGTATTGCAGAAACTGCTGATCTCCTGGGATTTTTCATACTGAAACGGTCTCTAGAGTTTACATAGAAGCATGTGAAAAACAACACGTCCTGTGAACAGAGGGTCTGCAGGGTGAAACATCATGTTTATGAGAGAGATCAGAGCAGGATGACCAGACTGGTCTGAGCTAACAAATCTATAGTAACCCAAATCAGCACTTTTTACAAACAGAAAATCATCTCAACATATCCAAGGTTGAGGTGGATGAGCTACAATGGAAGATTGCATCGAGTTGTACTCCTGCGAGCCATGAAGAAGAAATCTAAGGCTATCATGGGCACTGAAACTGGATTGTTGATATCTGGAAAAAGACAAGGTGATTTTTCCTCCTTCATCATCAGCTTTGGATGGACGTTTGTAACACTTGATTATATTTTACTATGTAACTGCCAGATTAAGACAATCTGGGCATTTTCCACTCACAGAACTGCTACTCATACAGTGTTTTTATTTTATTTTTCATGCCACTGTGTCAAACTAAGCGACAAAGATCGTCCTTTTAACCCATTCTGATGTTCGATCTGAACAATAACTGAAGCTCTTGATCGGCATCTGCATGATTTCTGCCACTGGATAACTGCCTAAGCAAGTTTACTGGAGTTGCTATTAAAATGGATGGAGTCACTATAGTCTACAACTCTGTAATGTTTGACAACATTTCCAAAAGGGTTATTTAGAATCCTATAAAGGTAACACACACGGCAGTACCAAAACAGTACAGGCTATCCATTTTATTGTGGATAAAATTAAGCATTTCACATTTGGTCATGATTTTTGTGTCACGGATGCTTACGTTTGTTTACGGAAGTGTTCGCTCTGCGCATGCGCAGTACAAAGCGCCACCCGGTTTATTTCTGAAGACTGGAGAAATAGAATTTATAAAAACGATGGCGTTTTTTTCCACAAACAAGACACATTTGCAACTATATGAAATTACGTATCGAGGAAACAAAGAATGCTAATAAAATTTGCTTTAAAAAGTAACAAATTAAATTAAAGTGCGTATTTCTTCGGCTTTTTCTCCTTTTGTTATCAAGTAACTCAGAAGAGAAAAAGTAATTCAATTTATTCAAATAAATAAGCAACGTATTTTTTGACACGCAAAGTTTTTCTATAAGTAATACATTATTGACAGGATGCTTAATTTAGCTATTTGTATACATTTCGCATTTAGCCAGTCAGATATGACAGTATAAGAAAACATCTTTATTTTTTAGCAAAATGTACAATTATTCTAAATCAAAATTAAACCTATTTATATAAACTACATATAAACCTACCCACTGCTACCTGATCTCCGTCCGCTGTCTGATTAGTTCTGTTCAATCGTGGACACGCATCTACAATACTGCCCACAAACCCAAAATATGGAACTCACCACTAATTCATGTGTAAATAACAGATCTCTGGCTATTAATGAAAACAAACAAACAAAAAAACATTTGTACAGTAGGTAGACTACGAACGCGACTTAAGATGCAATCAAATCTGTAGAAAATCTGGACCAATCAGGAGCTCGTATTTTAAAACACCGCCTACGTCATTTAAAAGAGACCGTAGTCGCAGGACTGTGACGTTTATCCTGTGGTCGCCATGATCAACTTCATGCGCACGGTGGATTGGAATTAAACATTACAAAGGCAAACAACAAGGGGCTTATCAAGAGATTTCTTCGCAACTTACTCGTCTTGTCCTTATTCCCGAAGTGGAGCAGGCTGAGAAACAGGTTAGAGGGATTGGGTGCTACACCTGTGAGGTAACACATGCTAACATACGTTGCATACTGTTAGCATTTAGCTACCTCGCTGTAGTGACAGGCATGTGTCTGTACCAGTTTTGGTGTTCCCTTCCAAAGGCGAAACACGTGTCACTTGCTCCATAGCGATTTTCCCACTGTTTTCAGTCGTTAGGTTGGTCCCTTCAAGTTCTGTGTTGCTAGATTGCTAACTCTTGTATAGATCAGAAGTTGTAGAAATGGACGTTATATACAGTTTGTAACTATAGAGTTGCCCTGACAGGAAAGCCTGAGCGTTCTGCTTGAAGTTGCTGTAGACAGATGTAAGGCAGTGTTTTCATGCAGATCTTCCTGACCAGCTTAAAAAAATAAATGAAAGGGTAGACTGGAAATGATATAGATGTGATCATTATATGTAACCGGTGAATTGATTTCTGCAATATTTGGCCTCCTTTTCTAGAGTCCTTGGATATTATTAATTCACTCTTCAGTGCTATTAAACTACCCCTTACCCTAATCACAATAATTGTGTTCATGGTGTACTTCCATTTTTCACCTTATTGATTCACACCCTGGAACAAGGTTAAGTAAGTATGTATAATTTATTTATACAGCCCTTATAAACAGCTAGTGTTGAACAAAGTGCTGTACATGGCATCATAAGAGTAAATAAAGAGATCAGATAAAGCAAACGCAGACTCTACAACACACACAGCATCACAGCAGTCCTTCACTGTTCAAAAGCACGTTTGTACAGGTCTGTGGTCTGTCTGAAAACCAAGATGGACAGGGATGGACGAATAGTGGCTGGGAGACTTCCACAATTTTGGAGAATAAACTGGAAAAATGCCTGATCGCCTTTGAGTTTCAGGCGAGCTCTCGGAAATGGCAGAGAAATCCTGTGAAGATGATCTCAGTGTTTGCTGTGTGTGTTCGGATGAGATGTAAGCAGTTCTCGAATGTAGGAAGGGGTTAAGGCATTCAGTGCTTTCAAAACCAATCAAAGCACTTTAAAAGCTCTGTGTTGTGTATAGAATTGATAGGCAGTAAAGAGAAAAGAGGCTTGGTGTAATTATGGTCTCTTTTCTCGGGGCTGGAGAGTTTGCAATAAACAGTGGTCAATACCAAAGAGTAAAGAGTTACAGTTGTCAAGTCTAGAAGAAAGAAATGCCTGAACAATGAGCAGGTTGCCAAGAGAAAGTCAGCATTTCTAATTGCATGCTTAAGTAATAGTATTGTATTGATTCATGAAGTTATTAGATAAGATTCAAACAATGAAATATCTTTATCAATAGCAATGCAATAAAAAAAAATCCTTAGAGGTTAAACATGGTGTTAAAAAAAAAACTCTAAATAAATAAGATGCCATTCATATTTCATATTCTTGCAGCACATATGGGAGAATAGGTCTTGAAAATTGAATCTATGATGGCATGTGTGTCTACCTTGATGATTTTCTTGTTTTAATCGAGACTGATCACACATTTTCAGAGAAATACTTTGCGATCTCTGGGGTTTTTACAGTGGTGGTGGTGCTGGTTGTGGTTCTGGTGGTGGTGGTGGGTTGTGTGCAGCTGGTAGTTAGCATTGCTGCCTCACAGCTGCAGGGTCCTAGTTTTGACCGGCTCAGGTTACTGTCTGTGAGGAGTTTCTGTGCTTGTCCTCCATGTGGCTTTCTGGTTTGCCTACACCGCCCAAAAAAAGCTTGCTAGATAAATCATCCCTTGTGTATGTATGTGCATGTGAGTGTGCACACGTGTTGCTCTGCATTGGACTCCTGTCCCATCCAGGGTGTATCTCCACCTCCTACTCAGTGTTCCTTGAACAGATTCACTGCAACCCTGAGCAGAAGAAGTGTTTATGAATGAAACATAATCAGTAAAACTGTTCCTGTAGCTGTCTTTCATTTATTAGTTCAAAAAGTCAAAACACAAATCGCACTGCCTCCTAAGCACATTTCTATTACCAACTAAAAGAACTGTTAAAATACTGCATAGACCTCACCCTTTGTTCGTGTTGGTGTTTCTTTTGATTTTTTTATGACGGGTGACACATGAACGACAGGCAGACTTTCTAAAACATTTATTTTTGCGCTGTATTTTTCTATGTGCTCTGTATTGATCTCTTTCTAGACTTGGAAAAGAGACTCAGTTAAAGACCTTCCTCTATAGCACCACTGCATTTTATTAATCTTTGACAAACCTTTATTATTTATTTAACGCTGATCGACACTTTCTAATAAATTTTATAGCTAATGTTATTTTATATACAGAAAATGAAATTTTTTCGTCAGGTGCCTTCATAGATATTATTGTATCCACTGAGTGTAAATGGATATTTATAATGACGATAATTCTGTTGAAATAATAATTATTATTTCAACAGTAAAACTTAGTTTGTCCATGTATTTCAAAATGACAGTAAATTCTATTCAAATGACAAGAATAAACTGTTTATTAAAATGTGTCATGTGATTTAACAAAATAAATCGGTATAACTGGTATACATTAAATATCTGGTTTTTTTTTAAAACGGCGTTTAGATGCCACTTTTAACAAAGCTAACAGTTAAAACATGGTACTCTTTCCAGTAAAGAGTTAGCAGCATTATGTTTATTTACACGGCACAAAAGTGCAGTTAATCTACATTTAAAGAAATAAAATGCTTTTATTTCAACAGTTATTAATGTTTTTTTTTTAATAAATAAAATTTAAAAAGCTCAACTTTTTCCACAGCACTTCTGACAGTAAATTTTGTAAATTTAATGTAAAATTAAATGTTTATATATATATATATATATATATATATATAAACACACACACACATGTAAAACAGTCTTAGATTTATGATACTTTTTATGAGCGCAACAGGGAAGCAGTGGGTTTGTGGTTAAGGAAACAGCCCTATGAGAAGAGATTATGGGTTCAGTCCTTAGGAAGGACACGACTTATGCACCATTGAGCAAAATGCCTGATCACCACCGGCCTCCAATGGTTTCACTATACTTAAGTTTTTTGTTTGTTTGTTTGTTTTTTTAATCTTTATTTTATTTTAGATGTGCTATCTAAAATATATGCTAAAGATAATTTGTTATTTATTTATTTATTTATTTACATTTCTTTTTTTAACAGACCCCTGCTGCCAGAAAATGACTTTTATTTATTTATTTATTTATTTTTAACAACATGTGGTCAAGATATAGGTACTGTTTTACAGACATTTTCTGGCACCCCGCCATAAAACATTTATTTCTTTTTTAAACAACTTTTTTTTGTACAACATATTGTAGAGATGATTACTGTTTTTTTCAGACATTTTCTGTCACCCCTTCTGCCATAAAATTAGGGGTGCCAGAAAATGTCTGAAAAAAACAGTAATTATCTTTACAATATGTTGTACAAAAAAAAGTTTGTTGTGTAAAAAAAGAAATCAATGTTTAAATGCTGTATAAATGCTGTAAACTTGCCATTTTTTACTGCATATGGTAAAGATATAGTTACTGTTTTTTTACAGACATTTTCTGGCACCCTTCCTGACAGACTTTTTTTTAACACCTTTTCCACTTTATTTTTTTTATTTTTAATTAATTAATTAATTCATTAGGTTTTTTAGCAGACATTTCTGGCAACCCTGCTACCAGAAAATGACTTATTTTACAGCTTTTTTAGAGGTGCCCCTGCTGCCAGAAAATTACAGTTTTTTTTTTACACATTTCTCAGTGAGGTTTGTAAGTTGATTGTGCTTCAGCCTTTCAATTTCTTGTAAAAGTCAGGTGGTGTTTAATGCATTTTATTTTTTTTATTTTTTTTTAGCACATATAGTCTTATAGGTATTTTTTTCTGATAGAATTTCTGATAGAATATGGGGAATTTTCTATCTTTCAAAGACTGGTGAGGATGTCCATTAAAAATCTTGCCTTATCCGTATAACATCTCATGACAGAACTTGGGAAGGAGCTGTAAACCGTAGCAACTCCGTGAACAAAAAAATCTGTGATTCCACAATTCCAAAACTGGGCTTTGCTATTTAAACTGAAGTGAAAAGCAACTCTCTTCTGTAAACTGCTTTGGATCATTTAACACTGCCCTCTAGTGTCCTCCTGTGAGGATGAACACCTACACACACCGTTCACTTTATTAGGAACACCTATGCATTAGTGCAGCCAATCATGTGGCAGCAGAACAGTGCATAAGATCATGCAGGTTAAGAGCTGCAGTTAATGTTCACATCAAACATCAGAAGTTGGATTTGTGTGACTTTACCTGTGACATGAATACTGGTGCCAGATGGACTGGTTTCAGTATTTCAGGAACTGCTGATCTCCTGGGATTTTTTTTTTTTACACATAGAATGATACAGAAAAACAAAACGCATCCGGTGTGCTTAGGGTCTGCACCTCGTTTATGAGAGAAATGAGAGGAGAATGACCAGACTCGGTCTGAAATGACAGGAAGTCTATAGAAACTCAAATAAACATTCTTTGCAAACGTGTTGACCAGAAAAGCATCTCAGAATACACATCATACCTTAAGGTGAATGAGTTACAATAGCAGAAGACCACAACCAGCTCTACTCCTGACAGCCGACAAAAAGGATCCGAGGATATCATGGGCAGAGACTCATCCAACCTGGACAGAGCAGGTGATTTTATTTTTTCTCATCTTCATCCTTTCAGTTTGGGTGAGTCTGTGAACATGATGGCTTCAGATTCCTGTTCTTGGCTGACAGGAGTGGAACTCGGTATGATCTTCTGTTGGTGTTGGTAATCCTCTGAAAGGTTTAGAAAGGTCTTGTGCATGCTGAGATGCTTTTCTGATCACCATGTTTGTAAAAAGTGATTATTTGAATTACTCTAACCTAAATGACAACTTCAACCAGTCTGTCCATCTTCCTTTGATCTCTATCAACAAGGTGTTTCCACATACAGTGTTTTAGGAAACCATTCTGTGTGAACTGTTTGTGTGTGAAATTCCCAAGAGATCAGCAATTTCTGAAATACTCAAACCAGCCCATCTGCCATGGTCAAATTCACAAAGATGACTTTTTGTTCTTCATTCTGATGCTTGCTATGAACATTAACTGAAGCTCTTGACCTGTATCTGCATGTTTTGTTTAGTTTTTTTTACATTGTGCTGATGCCACATGAGTGGCTTATTACATAACTGCATACAGGTGTTCCTAATAAAATGCATGTTGTGTGCATGATTACGGAAGTATACATCAAATGTCAGCCTTTCACTCGATTGGTTTTTTGGCCTCCCTGGAGAGAATCTGGAGTGTTTTTGTGGCTGGCGGTTAAAACAAATTTCCCCATACGGCCACCCTGGTTAAAAGGTGCTGCAGTTTATTTTTGCATCAAGTCAGTTGAAGTTTCCTGCCAGAATTCCTGCCAGCTGTCTAATTTCTTTGTTGTTTATTCAGACTGCTCTGTTTGCCCGTGTAACACGTCTCTCTGTCTCGCAGAGCGCGTGATGGCGTCTGCCGTCGAAGGCAGCGTGGACTCGAAGGCAGAGCTCACAGCACTGCTGGAGCAATGGGAGAGAGAACAACAAGGCAACACTCAGGACCTGGTCAACATACTGACCAAGTGAGAGAACTTGCACATGCTCTGTAAGCAGTTGCTCAGTGATCTTGGTGTTAGACTCAGAATTTTTGTTTGATTCACCAGGATATCAGAACTTGTGGAGAGGGAGACTGAGGAGTACCACAAGGCCGATCCTGACCCATTTGATGACCGCCATCCAGGTATCGCATTGCTCTTTTTAGTTTTCCTTCCTGGTCCTTTCCAGTGTACGTTAGATGATTCTGGAAAGAGGTTTCACGCGCAATTTTATTTGTTTTAACTGTCAGGACGGGCAAACCCAGAGTGCATGCTGGGACACCTGTTGAAGATCCTGTTTAAGAATGACGACTTTATGAATGCGGTAAGAGACACATGACTTCATCCACAGGGTACTTTTTGTGGTTCTAGGCAAGGGGTTCTCAAATTTGTTTCTCATAGAAAAATAAATAAATAAATGACCATGGCTATGCTTCAACAACCATATTCTGAGGCCTATGGTCCCAGTTGTTAATAATAATAATAATTTGTAAATTATTATTATTATTGACATTTACACTGGTTTGTAATTGGCAATGGATTGATATTACATGTACAGCAGTCAAGCCCATTATACTGAGCACACGGAGTCTGTTAATTTGCTAATCTACAGTGCAGGTTTGTAACCTGAATTGTTATGCATTCTAACTGGAGAAATGAAGATTACCCATTCACTGTAGAAACCTGAACGTGAAACTTGGAGAGGTTTATGTGAATATCTCATTGGTTTTGCGTGTTACAGTTGGTGAACTCATACGTCATGACAAGCAGAGAAGTTCCGCTGAACACTGCAGCGTGTCGCCTGTTGCTGAACATCATGCCAGGCCTGGAGACTGCGGTGGTCTTTCAGGAGAAGGTAAAGATGACTAGGTTTTTCAGATTTTCAAGACATCGTTTTATTGAAACCAGAGGCCAATCCTTTCTAGCTGTCCTTGGGTATTGAGCCTTGAACATTTCACCATCACAGAATTTTATGCTTTATGTTATGTTCCTGTCCCTTGGCGATAAATGTAAAATCAAGTAAGACTCGTTCTTCATATTCAGTTTTATTAAATAGGCTAGAGAATAATAACCCAAGCTTTGATTAAGCATTCTGATTTCCTGACTCCAGTATAGATTCAGTAAGCACATTAAACTAAACTGTTTGTGTCTTATGTGTGTTCCATATACACAGACACTTCCCTTTACCTTATTCCCAACTAGAAAAATAATGTACATATTCCAATGTCATGTGTATATAGCTTAACTGTGCTGGAATGGCAATAAACCATAAGTACTACTACTACTACTACATATTCTATATTATGTGTTATTTATTACATTGTGTATGAGAATGCAGCATTCTTGCTGACTGGATGGCAAACCAGGAGCCAATCGTTAATCCTCAGGTGACTGAGTCTGGCAGTGCCTGTGAGAATCTCAGGTTTATTAGAAAAAAACAAATTAACCTTATTAGTAAACCTGCCATTCATCATTTAACTTGGACATGTTACGTGATATAGGAACTGGGGGCCTTGGTGTACATGACTATCTTGTAACTGTGTGTGTTGTAGGAGGGCATTGTAGAGCGCCTGTTTAAATGGGCCCGGGAGGCTGAGGAGCCCCTGAGAATCTATGCAACAGGTTTGCTTGCTGGAGCCATGGAGAACCAGGACATTGCTGCCAACTACCGTGAAGAGAACTCTGTTCTGGTCTGTTCCACTTTCAGCCTTGTACTTTTTCATTACTCTTAACACAAAACGCTTCCTATTGCTAAGCAATTGTACATTTATGTTCATTGACATTCAGTTTTGTTAATACACAGAGCTGTCAGGAATTCCTTGATTCTTTATTCCTTTATTCTCTGATTGGCCAAGTTTTAATCCATATTTGTCTACGGATAAAAAAACCCAATTGGTTCAATGTAAATGTCATCTATTGAGTTCCATTTAGAAATGGCTCCATTTTTTATATTTCACTGTAAAACACTTCTGATAGAGTAATCAGAAATCAGAGTCTGATAGTATAGCTCAAGATAAACAATTCAAATGTTGATACCTTTCATTGTTTTTGAGCCGCTGTGCCTCTGAGATTTGTTCATCCATCCATCGATCTATAAATCCCCCAATTATCTCTGTTTTCTTTCTTGTAATTGAGAACATATGCTGATTAGAACATTAAAATATGACAATAAATTTATTTAAAAGTGTAATGTGTTACAGTTATTCCCCAATGAGAAACTAAATTAGAGAATTAAATAGATTTAAAGTTTTTTCCCCACTAATTAATGCTTACCTGATACACTTTTCCTCCAGGTTCCCTTAATGCTCCAGAAGCTCAGAGAGCTCCAGGAGAAAGATGCAGAAAGCAGGAAGGACTTAAAGCGACCCATTCTGCGCAAGAGCATTGAGCCGCTGTTCCCTCTGGATGAGGAAGCAGTAGACGGCAAGTTTTCACCCAGCCCTTCACATATTCACTCAGAAAACAACAGCTTCGGACATGAATCAGATGTAGCGGTTTCACCTGATCTCAGCTTAACCCAGAAAAGCAGCGGCCGAGGCCACTATGGTGTCAAAGGGCTGATGAAGTTGGCTGTCCCACACCAGTCTGAGTCTGAGAACCCTGTCGAGGGAGCAAGAGATTTCAGGAAGAAGATGGAGCGAGAGAATGGCAGGAAGGCCAAACAGAAGCTGAACTTCTCGTTGCCAGAACCAGAGCGCAGCTTCAGCGAGTTGTCCAACAGCAGCTGGTCAGAGATGAGCCCGTGGGTGATTGGGAACAGCTACCACTTGTATCCACTTACAGCAGGCATTGAGCAGCGTCTCATTCTTCAGTACCTTACACCATTGGGGGAGTACCAGGAGGTGAGGGCATGTTCATTTAAAGCTGTGCAATTTTATTGGTGCCTTAACTTGTAGCACTATAGTCAGCTGACCAAAACCATTGTCACGTAATATAATGGAATACTACACACCTAATGAAAGTAAGGAATAAAACTCAATTTGACATGCTGTTATAAGAAAATAATCAATAATGGACAGTGATGTCACTTCCAGTTATACCAGCATGTCCTGAAGTGTTTTATTCCACTTCACACATTTCTATTATTTATCGCAATAATATATATCGCGTTAGCGTTTACAATGGCAATGGAGATAATTATTAGGGCCTCCAAATGGGTTGTAGGTGGGGAGAGGCTGGATAAT
>JAOVVG010000036.1:9391896-9405578 GCA_028566375.1 Leptodoras nelsoni | reverse complement strand
CTATCTATCTATCTATCTATCTATCTATCTATCTATCTATCTATCTATCTATCTATCTATCTATCTATCTATCAATAATAGCTGATTCACTACATAGCGAACTATATAACCTAGTAATTTGCTAGCGATATTTAGCAAAGCCAGCTCATGAAGTTTATTATAGTGATTCATTAGGATTTTTGTTTAAAACACATATTTATTAATGAGAGTGAGCAAAACTGTTGTTAATATTTTAGTAGAACTGTACAGTTTTTAAGTAAGTGGACGCTGTGTCTGAAATATTTAGCATTTTTTTCCACTGGGGTCAAGATAACCAAAATGTGAACTTGAAGAAAGACTTTAGGTATTAGTTCAGCATTTTAGAGTGAAGTATAGTCAGCTCTCACCTAGTGCTAACGTGTAATGCCTTCAAGCCACAGTTATAGCCTTAAATGACAAATTAAAGAAGAAAAACTGTGTTGAGCAGAGAGTGCTATCTAATGTCAAGCCAGAACGTCCCACAGGTGTTCAGTTGGGTTGAAATCTGGTGACTGTGAAGGCCATAGCATGTACGTCATTTTCATATCCATTAAACCATTCAGTAAGCCTTCATGCCCTGTGGATGGGATGGGATCATTGTTCTGTAAAAGACCATTCTCAACAGGATAGAACCTTTTCCCCTAAGGATAAAGGTGATCAGGGGATCATCTTAAATCATCTCATAACAGCATAACAGAGTCTTTTTTGCCATCTCTGATGCTACAAGGCTATAAAACAGTTACACGAATGGATCAATACATACATACATACGGTACATCTTCACTGCTAGGTTAACAAAGTAAATATGACAGTTAAATCACTGTTCTGATGCTGCGTTACAACAGAAAACTGTCATAAAAGGAGTAATACAGCATGTCATACATGTCTGGCTCTTTAGAGTGAAAGAATGAATGAAGCTCTTGCTTACCTTCCTAAGCGAGCGTGTAGGCAAAGATGGCGGAGCCTCACCCATATGCTGCTGGAATGTGTCAAAGTGCATCAAAAAGTGACCTGCATTGACAAATCAAGAACAAATACAGAACAGAAAAAATATATGTAAATGAATAAATACAAACAAAAAAACAATTTTTTGTTGACTATGGAGGATGAGAAATGACTTAAGTATGAACAAATAAATGCGCAAAAAATAATTTAATATAAATAAATAAATTAAGGAATATATAAATTATTAATATTTTCTCATGAAAAAAGGGCATATAAATGTCTTGAATCTATTTCTACATTTCAATACAACAATGTATGTTTGGTCTATTTATGTAATTCTACATTTATTTATTTATGTATTTCTTCATTTATTTATTTATGTATTTCCACATTTATTTATTTATGTATTTCCACATTTATTTATTCCCATTTTTCTTCATTTATTTATTTCTGTTTTCCATGTTTCTAAAATCAAAAATTTTGTTTATTGTAATCTTATAATAGGAAATACTCGACTACTTTAACTACACTGAAGTACCAACTGAAGTAAACTGGTACTGGAGCCTATGCATAATACATAGCCATGTCAGCTGTGCATGTCATTGGTTGCATCTGCCATGGCGTATATAAAGTGATAAGCATCTATGGAACCTTCTAGAGCTGTTTCAACCATGAGAATGGCAAGTTATCACAATTATCTTTAATAATTGGAGCTCATGATATGGTTTATAGCATTTCAGAGGTAGAAGCAAAGTTTGGATTTTAACATATGAGTATTTCAAGGGTATACCGTGACTACAAGAATTCCAGCAAAACCTCACACATACGGCAGCAGCATGGCCATAAAAACATTCTGGGTGAACTGGCAAGAATTGTTTCATGTGATAGGTGTGCAACACTGCCTCAAGTATCAATGCTGGGGCCTCAACAAACATCAGCATGAGGACTGTGCAAGATCCTTCGGGGGACCTACCGAGTATTAATTGGTATACTATACCAGATTTTCTGGTACTTAAGCATATATTCAAGATATTTTAACTTGCTAATAATGGCATTTTTGCAGTATGTGTGTGTGTATGAATGGACAGTTGTCTGTGTGTATTTATTACCCTGTGGAAAGGTGCGAGAAGAGCCATGTGGCATTGTTAGTGTACCCGGGTTTTGCATGTATGATCCAGCTTCCACATCCAGAGGCCAGTTGCTGGGGGCTGGGGGAACACCTGGAGGGGTGACACAAACATTAAACATACACAGCAAGTTTAAACACCAAGAACACTGAACACTTTGTGTACAGACACACACATGCACACAGCATGTACCTCTATCAGTGAGGCCTGGGTGGGGATCAGAACATGGTTTGCAGGGGCTGTGCTGCTGGAGCACAGAGCGCTGAAGGTTGTTCATCTACAAATACAAAGACCACAATGAAAACTTTACCAAGGAAAATGTGCTGTTTCTATTTTCTGTATACGAACAGAACAGATGAGGAGGAAACGAACATTCCATCATGACAGTTTGGCTGAATTCTGTCATAAGCATGAAAAAGCTATTGCAAAAATAGTTTTTAGCTTAAAAATGTATTTGTAAATATCATTCCAAAGGAGATTTTAATCTGCTTCTCTCCTGCCATTCCCCCCCTCTCTCTAATTACAAGTGAGCCCATTGTTTATATGTGTGGCAGCCTGGGAATCCTTTCACATGGTCCCATTTTGACTTTTTCTACTATATACAGTACATTTCCGACTTTCCTGGACAAAACAATTTAAGCTTCACATATGTGGAGTAACATGGGCAACAAAAGACTGGGAAAGTTGAGGAATGCTCAAAAAACACCTGTTTGGACTATTCCACAGGTGAACAGGTTAATTGGAATCTTTAATTGGAAACAGGTGAGTGTCATGTTTGGGTATAAAGGAAACATCCCTGGAAGGCTCAGTCGTTCACAAGCAAGGATGGGGTGAGGTTCACCAATTTGTGTTTAAGAACAATGTTTCCTAACATACAATTGCAAGGAATATAGAAATATAAGGATTTCATCATCTAGATTTCATAATATCATCAAAAGATTCAGAGAATCTGGAGAAATCTCTGCAAGTAAGTGGCAAGGCCGAAAACCAACAATGAATGCCCATGACCTTCGATACCTCAAGTGTCACTGCATTAAAAACCGACAATCTGTAATGGATATTACCAGATGGGCTCAGGAACACTTCAGAAAACCACTGTCAGTGAACACAGTTTGTTGCTTCATCTACAAGTGCAAGATAAAACTCTACCATGCAAAGCAAAAGCCATATATCAGCAAACGGCTGTGTTAGAGCACGTGTAATGGCAGACTAGCTGAACTTTGGTATGATCTGGGAAAAGTTTCAAAGCCTCGTGAATGCTGTGGAGCACGTGTAAAACACTCTATATTACTGTAAGTCGAAACAGAGAAGTGGACCCACGCTAGGTTACCTCTTAGATTACCTTTTTTTGTGTTCACAAGTCAAGGCAAGCCGAAACTAAGCTAACAGTGGGCCACGTTTTTCTGAGAGCACTGAATTGAGCTTAAAGTCGGATGTGTGCTCGGGATCTTTTTGTGTAAACGAACAGTGGAAACCGTGAAACATGACTGACATTCAACATGGTTTAGAGTAGTTCAACACGTTCAGAGGGAGACTTTGCCGTGAACTGCTGTCGTGAGTTGTCGTGTCTTTTGAAGGAACAGGAAGGGAAATTCGTGCCTGTGGCATCAAGAACTGTTCTTTATTCTTCCGTTGGGACTTGGGATTTTCGTCCTACTTGTGTCTACACCTGGTCTCCAGCGAGGCCTACAAATCAGATGACATCCTCCACTCGTCTCTTCTCATCAGTTAAGGGAAGTATCTAAACAGTACACCTCACTTTGAGACTTTAGGGAGCTTTGTCTCGTTTGTAAATGTGAAAAATTATGTGGATTGAAATTGTGAATCCCATAGCCATTGTTTGAACTGTTTAAAGCAGGGGTCTAAAACTCAATCCACAAAGGGCCATGTGGGTGCAGGTTTTCCTTCCAAGCAGAAGCCACACTTCATTCCACCTGTGTTTAATCAATAAATCTAATCAGTGGATCTTGACTTTCAAGAGTGTGAGGCTTCAGCTTGGTCCCCTGGTTTAAAGACATTGAATGAGAACTCTAAGTTGTTGTGACTATACTTTTGTTACACGTTAACGAGCTTGAACTGAAAAGTAACGTTAAAACTGTTGTATGTCTGTTCTTTATACTGTTTCCATTTTTTTCAAATCTTTTTAAGGCAAAAGATAAGAATAATTAAATAAAATTTGTCTTATCTGTGTATGCTTACTTTGGGGTAGTGGAGTCTCACCTATCTGTTAGAATTGGTTATGGTGGGGGAAGGGGAACATATTTGTGAATCACCAGACACCATTTTCATAGTTAGTACTTCACAGCCACTGTGATAGATTTCCTGAAGCCTACCTCACCAACTCTAGTAGTGGTTCATCTTAAACAAGCATAATAACATCTAGTAGAGACGCTTCATGCAACCAGATAGGCACAAACATATCTGTTCTTATAGATACTGAGACTAATCCTACTGGGGGTGGGGGTGCCGATCCTTCCGCTTTATCGCTCACCCAGAGTGAAGCTATCTATTTATATCCCTACTAAGGTGGGCTAGATTCCCCTGCCACACATAGCTAGCAAGTCTTTAGACAGCCTGCAATTTTTTTACTACAGCATTTGTTAAACTGATAACACATACAGTACTGTGCAAAAGTATTGTTTTTAGGTAGAGCTTTTGTTATTTATGTTTTTTTTAGTTCTCCATTACTGGGTTGAAACAAAAAAAGAACAAAAAATGAAGAAGAGTGTCTACAGAAGAGCTGTGGCAGATTCTCGAAGACGCTCAGTAAAACTTACCAGCTAATTACAGTACGATGCAGAAGTCTCAGGCACATGCAAAGACATGCTATAAAGATGCAAAGCTGCCTTGGAAAATAATGAAGATGTTTTTACATAAAGGAAAACACTATAAAGTGCAGTAAACAGTAATAAACTAAAGTCACTATTTGGTGTGCCTTTTTCTTAAACAGTGTTCCCAGGTACAACGTGTTCAGTTTTATAAGGAAATTAGCTTTTAGGTTTTACTGAGCATCTTGGGTACTTAAAAAACCCAGCAGCCTTCATTATGTTTTCTGAGTGAAAAATGATCTGTTATGTAATGTGTTGCTTTTGCTACCTGACATACAAGCTTTTTTGTGTAACATTTAATTTTTTTGGAAAAAAAAAATAAATATAAAATATTTTTGTACTTAACTCAATAATGCATAACATTAAACAAAAAACATCTATAACAAAAGTTGTACCTAAAAACAACAGGGTGCCTCAAAAATGTTTGCACAGTACTGTGTATTTTCAGAAACATTACTGAAATGAATTGAATGATAAGAACATTCAAAATGATAATATATTACCAATTGAATAGAACAGAAGGGTTAGTAATGAATTCAGGAATAAGACATGCATAAGGAAAATGTTATGTTCAGCAAGATCTTCATCAGTGGAAAGAGTTTCCGGTCTTTAATACCTGTCCGTTTTCATTGTTGCCATAATAAATAGCGCTAGGTCTCTCTCTGTGAGGAGGAAGCAACATCAGAAGCTCACGGGAATTCTTATTCTTATCAGACAGAGATGGAGATCCTGAGTGAGACAGTGGGAACGGGACAGCGTTAAGGAGAAAGAATAAAAAGAAACAGGTTCACAGGTTCAGAACTCATGTTCACATCACATCACTAGAGCATTTTAGGAAAATCTCCAAGAAGCACTTGTAATGTGTATATGTAATGTGTAATGTGTAACGTGTAACATGTACAGCACGTGTGTATATTGTCCACTGTTTTTTACTTTACCTCTTGCACTAGAAGGGGCGGAGTTTATCATCTGTGAAGAAGAGGAACGAATGGAGCTGAGGCTTGAGGATGACGGGCTCGGCTGAATAAGAGAAACAAGTACGGTTTCACACAAACGCTGCATGTGTTTACGGCATTTAAAGCTCTATATAATAAAGCTCATGGTGTGAAATGTGGAAGGCTCACCTGCATGAGTGGAGAATCATCTTGTTGGTCCATCAGCCCATCTGTCAAAATCATCAAAGGCCCACCCTCGTTGGTGGAGGGGTGTGATGAGGGTAGACGGAGTGAGCCCAAGGGACTAAAAGGGTAAAAAATGTTTAAGAGAACGAGAACAAACCTTGTCAGTGAAATTTGAAAGTGCAGACTGTAAAATCACTTCAAGACCAGATGCTACAGGCAATGTAGTCCAATTCTAAAAAATATTTTCATATATAAAATACATATTGTGGCAATGGGTGCACGATCAGGCGCTGATGTTGGCAGCGAGAGACAGGGCCAGGAGCGGCAGAAGAGGTAAGCGATCACACCTGATTATCATGAGTCAACCCTAATTTCTTCCTTTGTCTGTGTATCTGTGCGCAGTGAACCTAGGGCTTAATTTATTATTTTTTATTTCCAAACCTATTTCTCAACCCTTTTGTGTGTTTTATTGATTACACATATGCTCTGAAAGTATCATTGATAATTAGCAAAAACATATAATCAATTGGAATGGGCCTCATTTATGAACCTGGATATCAATACATTTTTTTGGACATCATTTAAAGAAGCATTTATCTTAGAAATGTCATATTCATGAAAATTCAGTCAGTTTGTAAAAAAAAGGTTATATCCTACAACAATGTATACCCTTTCATATTATAATGGTTAAAGAAAGCAATCCAAAACAAGTCCATATATTAGGACAAATAAGAACAACCATTCAAAAAATAGTACAAAAAAAACTAAACCTAAAAAAACCTAGTACCTAAAAAAGACGGAAGAATAAATGTGTGTTTTTTGTAGCTAATCTGCTGCAATTGCTGAGCTGGCACTACTAAAAGATTAAGTGTAGTCTGCCCTGAGAAGTCACTCTTTTGCTTCTTAGTCATCATTTTGCCACTTTCAGCTTTCTTTTATGAACATCACCAAATGGAAATCAGCTGTGCTGTCACTGTGCATGTCATCATATGCACCAAAACAATTTTTTTGGCCAGTTTGTATTATGAAAACTTTGACATGTGACTTACACAATATTAACCCTTCTTGTATTTTGTGTCCATGTTAATTACAGCACCAAGTCTACCTTTGGAATATCTGCAAATCTCACCTGTGTCTATGAAGTATTCGGTTACTTTCTGGACTTGGTGGGAGGATCCTCATACCTGAAGGACAGAACCTGTCAAGCGCAGCAACACCCTGTTGGGAAAAATATAAACACGTACATGAATCAATTTCTACAAAGGGAACATATTAAACTGTACAGCAGCAGCATGAACACTCACATGGGACAAACCGCTCCTCATCACATGGAACTGATCCACCAACTTTTTGTGCAGGGGACGCATTTCTGGATGCACCAGCTTCTCATGGACAGCCAGACCAACTCCCAGAATGTGAACCTTAGAAAATAAAGCAAATTTGTACATTTTACCAAATACTTGTTAAATAAATTAACTGATAACTAGAATGTATGTAGTGCTGACCTGTTCCTGCATCAGTTCCTTCAGCTGGTTGATCCTTTCCATTTCTTCTGGGTGACTACTGATGTAGTCTTTATCAAAAAATGCCTGTAAGAGTCAGAGTTACAAAAAGAGAAAGAAAAATACAGTGTTTATTATTATTATTAACCATTATAGCATTCTATAACAGAGTACTGTTAAATTGTTGATTTTGATTGATCAGGAAGTAATAATGAAATAATTATTATAATAGCAGCTCTTACAGTTGCTGTAATTCAAAGCACAGGTTTATATCAAGCTGACTATAACAAGCTGTAACTCATTTCATGGATTCTGTAAAGATGGGTCGTGGTTCACCACTTTGTGTCAATTTTCATGAGAGAATTGTCAGTCAGTTCAAATACAATGTTTCTCAATGTTTCTGCAAAGAATGTAGGTCTTTCACCATCTACAGGTCATCTCATGAATCTCATGAAAAGATTCAGGGAGTCAGGGGAAATCTTGGTAATTAAAGGCCAAGAGTGAAAACCACTGCTGAATGTGTGTCACCAATTGAGCCTTCAGGCGGTATTGTTTGTGAAACTGCCATGCTACCATTATGGACATAGCCACATGGGCTCAGGAGTACTCTAAAAAATCATAACCATAACCTTAACAGTCTGCCTCTGCATCAAGCAAAACAACCTGAAACTGTATTACACAAAGAGGAATTCATATTAATTTTGTGTAGAAATGCTGGCGAGTTCTCTGGGGCCAAAGAGATGGACAGTGGAAATGTGTTCTACAGTTAGAAGGTTCCACATTTCAGCTTGCTTTTGTCTAAAATGGACATTGGATTCTATGTGCCTAAGATGAAAATGACCGGCACATTCCACTGAAACTGCACTCATATTGTAGTGAAAGAGAAGCTCCATGCCGTGCGGTCAGCTGGATTATCATCGGTCCTGATTCTTCTTGACATCTCCGCTGCCTTTGGCACAGTCAACCATGATATCCTTCTGTCCATCCTTTCTAAACTTCGCATCACTTGCTCTGCATGGAAGTGGTTCAAGTCTTACCTGGAAGGACGCGCCTACCATGTAACATGGAATGGCTGAAGATCCACTCCATGCAAACTCTCCACTGGTGTCCTACAAGGCTCAGTGCTGGGTCCTTTTCTATTTTCACTATACACTCGCTCACTAGGAGAGGTCATCTCTTCACATGGCTTCTCCTACCATTGTTATACTGATGATACTCAGCTCATCCTTTCTTTTCCTTCTTTTGACACTAGGCTCAGATCTCAGCTTGTCTAGCAGACATTGCTTCATGGATGATAGCCCACCACCTCAAGCTTAATCCAAGCAAGACAGAGCTGCTTTACATGCTGAGAGCTGCAGGTCTTCATTATGATCTCTCAATTTCCTTTGAGAACACCATGATCACTCCTTCTTCAGAAGCACATAGACTTGGGGTAGTTGTAGATGATCAGCTCTCTTTTATGGCTCATGTTGCTAAACTGATGTGGTCATGCAGATTTCTCCTTTACAACTTCCAGAATTCGACCATTTGACCTCAAGGGAGACCACCCAGGTACATGTTCAGTCTCTTGTCATCTCAATACTTGACTACTGCAATTCCCTCCTGGCTGGTCTGCCTATGCATGCCATCAGGCCCCTGCAACTGATCCAAAATGCTGCAGCTCAACCTTCCCAAGTTCAGCCATGCCACGCCACTGCTGCACACCCTTCACTGACTTCCTGTATCAGCCCGCATCAAATATAAAACCCTGATGCAGACCTACAAGTCCAAAAATGGTCCAGCCCCTCCCTATCTGATGGCAATGGTCTCAGCTCGATGCATACCCAGACCTCTTTGTGATTCAAGTACGGCTCGTCTTGACCCACCATCATCCAGGACACATGGGAGGCAAAAGTCCAGACTTTTCTTTGTCCTGGCACCAAGGTGGTGAAATGAATTCCCCCTGAGTGTCTGAACAGTGGAGTCGCATGCTTTCTTCAAACGCCAACTGAAGACCCACCTCTTTCGTGAGCACTTGAATGCGCACTAACTCAAAGCTGTTACCGCACTTATAGCAGTTATTGTATTCCCTGTGTCTTGTTCTTCACTGGTTTTGTATAGCTTAGGAATACTTGGGACTTGTTTTACTTGTAATGTTTATTAGGTAGTATATGGCTAAATTCTACCTTGAATTCATGTCTACTAGCCTTAGCTTTGAATATTCCAAGTTAAAGAAAATAAAACAGGCACTGAAAGCCATTTTCTCTATAACAGATGCACCCAAGTATAAAAACAAGAGTGAAATTTGCTCTTAATAAGGCTCCCTGTTTGCTTTTATAATAGTTCTGGGAGGACAAGAGGCACCTCCTGATAGCGCGCTATCCCTCCATTCACAGCTGCATCGATTGTGCCATTCAGAGACATGCTGAGCAGATTGACATTGCTGTGGTGATGCCGCTGCTGATACTGGCTGATCAGAGAACGCAGCTCCTGGTTCTTATTCTCCACAACATATATGGCATTCTCCAGGGGACTAACCTCCACCTGAAACACGTGTTCACACATACACACACACACATTTGAGCAATGAATGAAGGCGTATTACTACACAGATTTCATTTTACAGGTTGATTAATTATTCTCTGCTGCTGAATACATTGTTAAGGATTCAAATATCATTGATATTGTGTAGCATATTCCCAACAGTAATCCTTTCTACACTCACCACCTCCCTCCTCTCCACCTCAAACCAGCGTGAAATTCCCGGCAAGGGACGGCACAACACCAGGGTGGTTCTCTCTATCCACAAGCTCTGCAGTGCACACACAGCACGGTTTATTATCCCAGGCTGTTTCTATTATTATAAATGAAAACAGCCTTTTAATAAATTTTCATGTATTAAATTCATATTCACCCTGAACTCATTTTCTCTGTCTTTGGGCCCCTTGTGTAAAGGCCGGTCGTAGTAGAAGCGCGAGACATTGTTAATGCGATAGAAACTCTTGATTCGATCGGGTACCCTGTCCATCACCGGCCCGTCTGAGAGTTCGGACATTGGCGTCACAGCATAAATCTGAAGATCTGCATATGGAATAAAACAGCATGACATAAAAGAAGCATCCATTTTAATACAAAAATTAAATATGCAATTATTACCAAAATGAAATGAATGTTCATGAAGCAAACAGTGACACCTGACCAACTTTCAAACAATAAATGACTCTTGGTCTACTGAGTACGTTACATTGTGCATCACTCTGTTGAATGCTGTCGTCTGGTTGGTTGGGGTGCTGGAGTACGAGAGCTTGTGGGAACTCAGTGAGCATCCGCTGCTGAAAGTCCTCTAGGCGCTCGTAGTCATAGCCTCTACACACAAACTCCTTATTCTAACACATACATGCAGACAAATACACACACAAATCCATCAGTCACTTGAACGTAACTCTGGACATTCCCATTTTGAAATTCATCTTCGGACATGAACTCACGCGCAGGAAAAAGGGAAACTTGCGCCCATAAAAGCCCATTCTAAAGAACTCAGGTTCCAGACGTTGCTGCTCGATGATGCTGTCATAAAAACTGGCCTCCATTTTCTGAAACAGGAAAATGTATGTTGACAATGCACTTAACAACACACACACTGTATTCTGGATTGTATGCTGGGATAGC
The DNA here is from genome assembly GCA_028566375.1 of Leptodoras nelsoni. Classification (NCBI taxonomy): domain Eukaryota; kingdom Metazoa; phylum Chordata; class Actinopteri; order Siluriformes; family Doradidae; genus Leptodoras; species Leptodoras nelsoni. The sequence continues at coordinate 9,394,389 of JAOVVG010000036.1, read as the reverse complement.
ACATGCTGTATACAGTAAACCCGCACACTCACCCGTATCCAGCTCAGGCTGTGGTAATCATATAACATCTCATATTGAAGAGCCAGTTCCCTGCACAGAGATATCCCATACTCCCAACACTACACACGCACACGCAGACACACACACACACACACACATACATACATGTAAATAAAGCATAGCTATGAGAATGAGTATAGCAAAGTTGCCATATTCTTGGGATCAGTTAGGTATAGGATTTGGTACAGGAATGTACACTGAAGTACCAGAATAACTGGTACAGGAGCCTGTGCAAAATACATAGCAACACCGCCTATGCAGGCCATTTGTTGTGTCTGCCAGTGCATATATAATGTGATATGGAACCTTCTAGAGTTCACGATGTTCCATGGTGAGAATGGCAAGTTAGCATTTAGTTTTAAAAAACGTTTTAATTGTTGATGCTCATGAGAAGCAAAATTTGGATTTTCATGTATGAGCATTTCAAGGGTGTACCGTGACTACAAGAATTCTGGCAAAACCTCAAATTTATGACAGCAGTGTGGCCGTAAAAAGACTGTCTGGCAAGAAAAAGGCTAGCAAGAAAAAGACTTATGACTGAAAGCAGCAAACAATCCTATTGTTGGGTAGATAAAGTGTGTGTGTGTGTGTGTGTAGAGAACATGCCTTGCCCTTGTTGAAGTAGTGCAGTATCTTTCTGCTGAGGGCCTCTTTGCGCTGCCACTGACTCTGAGCGGGATACTGCAGGAGGTCTCGGAGGGGCTGCTCACACCACTGCAGCAGCTCCCAGTACAAGAGCAATGTGAAAGCAGCCTCTGTAGATCACACACATGCAAGCACATAAACTACAGTTTGAGAAACTTATGAAAAAAGTGCCTTTTTACACTAATGTTTTAACCAGGGCTGTCAAGTGATTAAAATGAATCTAATTAAACTAATTACATGCTTTGTGATTAATTACTTTGAATTAATCACATATATCAAATTGATAGATAGGCCTGCAGTCCATTCCAATCCATTTAGCTACTGAGCTGGCTAAACTGTCACAAGTAGACTTACTGTGTTAGCGAAACAGCACAAGCACATGCCCAAAGCTTGCAAAATATTCATTAAAAACGCTTTGCTAATAGCATGGTTCATTTTAGAAGATCCACGTGTTTGTTGTGATGCTTAATATATCTGAGTATCCTTATAATAGTTTGATGTATGAACTTAATGTATGAAAATAAGACAAGACTGAAAAGAGTTAGAAGAAAATAATCTGCATACAGCATATACCTGCTCAAAACCAAGGAAAATAATGACATGGGTCAAATCGGGGGAATCATATCACTGTTTGATCAATTGATAAATTGATAAATTGTGCAGATTGAGCAAGAATTTTTTGATTTATGGGCATTTAAAAAGAAACACATTTACTACAAGCTAATACGGAAATGCATGATTCATGTGGGTCACATTTTCAGGTCGGAAAATCCGTAATTCCTGCTTAAGACAGAAAAATCATTCACATCATTAATTAATTGAAAGGAACACAACACTAGTTTTACCAATTCTCTGAATACGTTTGAGTTACTGAAATCTCTCTTTGTCTCTCTCCATACCTGTGTAGTTATGCACCTGCAGGTGGAGTTCACAGAGTTTGTGAATGTAGCGGATGTACATGTCTTCTTTCGTTATCTCACACTTGAAGAAAAATTTCAGGAAAGCCGAATCATAAGGAGCAAAAAACAGTAGGAAAGGAATTTTTAGCAACAGACTTTGTGTACTTCAGCTCATAATGAAAATAAGTAAATGATCCGTTAAATTATGAACACATCATAAGCACAATAAGTAGTTTGCTTCATTGAAGGCACTCTTGGTGTGTCCTGTTCAATTCCAAAATAATGGTTCACTACAGGCTCACTATAGATTAAAGGAAAATTATAAGCACTATTACAAAAACAGATGTCTATCCATTTTGTGCCAAGACATTTGTCTTCATTAAGACTGTTATTTCTTTTTATAATTCATTTACAGTACTGTCAAAATATATACAGTACTGTGCAAAGGTCTTAGGCACTTTATTGTTTTTAGGTACAACATTTGATATTGACTGTTTTTTTTTTTTTTAGTTCTGCATTACTGAGCCAGTATAAAAAATATTTTATATTTCCAAATGTTACTTTTCTAATAAAAAAAATAAAATGATACACAAAAAATTTTTGTATATCTGTAACAAAAGCAACACATTACACAACATATTTCATTCATTCATTCATTTTCTTGACCGCTTATTCCTTTTCGGGGTCACAGGAGAGCCGGTGCCTAGTCGGCAGCATAGGGCGCAAGGCAGGTACAACCCTAGACGGGGCGCCAATCCATCATAGGGCACACACACACTCACACACTAGGGTTTTCTTTGTAAACCCACGCAAACACAGGGAGGACATGCAGACTCCACACAGAAAGGACCCAGACCGCCCCACCCGGGGATCAAACCCGGGACCTTCT
>JAOVVG010000036.1:9287206-9301456 GCA_028566375.1 Leptodoras nelsoni | reverse complement strand
AGCATTTCGGAGGTAGAAGCAAAGTTTGGATTTTCACGTATGAGCATTTCAAGGGTGTACCATGACTACAAGAATTCCTGCAAAACCTCGAACTTATGACAGCGGCGTGTCTGTAAAAAGACTATGGGTGAATGTGACCAGCATGGGCTGGCGAGAATTGTTTCATGTGATAAACGTGCGACACTGTCTCAAGTAACATCGGAATTCAATACAAACATCAGCACGAGGACTGTGCAATGTTCTATTTCCTACCAAGTATTAACTGCACTTCAGTGTGTTTTATATTCATATTTTATTCTTGCACTCCTACCTTTGTTTAATCTTTATATTTATTGCTGTCTTATGTGTGAACAACACTGGGATTTCCACTTAATTTCATTGTACTCTGTGCATGACAAAGGCTATCTATCTATCAGTTAACTAAAGTGAAAGCAAACCAACCTACGAATTTAGACCTACGAATTTAAAGCTAATATACATCTTGTACATGAATATAACAAATTATAACTGATGTGCAACTCGTTCAGGATGATTTTTTTCCTTTAAGATGCCAAGATACCAGTATCACTATAAAGCTGTGTAAGATGGAGTGGAGTAAAACTAAGTACCTACAGTCTGCTAATAGAACCTGTGAATGTCTGCATAGTGCTGTAAGATTAATCCACCAAAATATGTTTATAGTATTTGTTTAACACAGTACAACTAGCATGCTCCTTTAAGCTCCTTTATGGTCATCAGTGGACTTCTAACTGTTCTGCTAGTACGCTGGCTCCCAACTAACTGTACAAAAAAAACAAAAAAAAGTTCAGCTACAAGCAACAAGACTTATTGCATTCTGTTAAGGGAAAAGAGTGCTTGCTGATGGCAAACCCTCGAGCTGTCGCTATTCCCAAAGCAGCTCGTCCGTGTCGTCTGCAGTCTAGTAAGTTCTCTACAGGAAAGCAGCTTTCTATGGACGACCCGCCCATGATCATGTTACGTTGCCCGGCAGCCACGGACACAAAACAGGTCTGACAAAGAGGGGTGTGAAAATAGGATTCAACGCCATTAGGTGCTCTCTAATTTTGTTCAAATGTTTAAACATTCTGGGACAAAGCCTATTACCTGCCTGGTATTTAGAGTGAGATTCTCCTCAAAATAAAACTGGTTAACAATAAATAATAATAATCATCTTATTATATATATAAAAAAAACCTTCATCTTAACAGACTACATAATCTTGACCAAGTGTAGAGACAGGTCTTCTTCCACTAAGCTTCGGGTCAGTTTCCCCACAAATTGATAGGTTTCTCTGGAAGTTTTGATCAATATTTCAGTAACTTGTCTGTTGCAGTAAATCCAGAGTATATAACTATGCTTAAAAGAACATGATCAGCATGAAAAAGCAAGTTTTTGCATGTAGACTAAATGAAATACATCCTAAAACCTACCGATTGAGCATTAGTCTATTGGCAATGTCCTATTACATAGGGGTCCCTGGAATCCCTGAATCACGGGCATCTAACATTTTACAGCCAAATATCTCCACATTTTGTAGCTTTTCCTCTGCGATGTACAGTACAGATTTACTGTTATGACCTTAAATTGTTCAAATGTAAATAATAATAAGGCTATTTATTAGGGCTCGATAGTTTTTATTTCTGAATGAGCCAATCACAGAACACAGTTGTATTAATATTTAGATACAAGCTAGAGTTGTGTCTGGGTTAATGAGGTTTGAATGATAAATCAAAATGTTCCTAATCGTAGGATCTAACCCTATCCATGAGTACTGTATGAATCAAATTATACGGGTTATTACATAGTGTCCCAAAAATCCTACATAGGGAAAATTTCTATTCATTAGAAAGTTTTACAAACCATACTCTACACGTAGACATGCTCAACATCTAAAATATATCATAATACACATATTTAAAATATCACAAACACCCTGTATTATGATGTTAAGCAGGACATGATGCTTTATATAAATTCTAAAGCATATAAACACCAAGACTAAACTGTGAAATACTACAACAGTATGAAAAAATGATACAAAATAAAAAAAATTGGAAATTAAAACGATCAGAAAGCTACCTGTAAACAACTAGGCCCAAGGTTTCACAGTTCAGCCAGCCAATCAACACCGAGACCGGAAATGACGTTTTATTAAACAAAAAGAGCCACTTTATTTCGACGCGAGTGTTACAAATCTGTCAGTTTTGAGCTGCAAGTTATACCGACTGTCCAAATAAGTTTTTATTATAAGTAAGTAAGTAAATAAAAAAGAAACTAAAGTCAGCCAGCACGGCTGTGTGTGGGGTGGGGGGGTGTTAGTGTGACATCTGAATTAAATAATCCTGGGCTGAAACTGGTTTGGAGATTTGGAGTCGGGCCTAAATGGCGTGGATGTGTGGAGCAAGCAGCCTGAGCGACACAGGGCCTGTGGAGCCAGTGTGCTCGCATCGTACCAGTTTAACCAGCACACACACCCACATGCCGATGCATGTCGCACGTTTCCGCTCGGGCTAGCCACTAACACTATTCAAATGTCACCACTATGCTCACACACACACACAGCTGTGACACAAAGAAGGTGTGACAGCGGCATTCCTCCTCTAAAAGTCACTTTCAAGTGCTAATTTAGCTAGCAGCCAACACACAGCCATGCTACAACTTGTGACACGACAAAACTCAAAGCTGTCTCGCAAAGCTCAGGAACAAACAAACACACACACAAACAAACAAGGGCGAATTCGCGCTGAAATGGAAAACAGACGCTGTCGGTTCTCATCTCGGCCTTGAAAAACACCCCAAACAAAACAAACAAGCAAACAGGCATTTCCCGTTTCTGCAACTCACCTAACAGCAGCAGTCTGTGCGTGGCCCTGTAGATCTGTTTGTCTTTCTGAAGCTGTTTCTCGATTTTCTTGTTGGCTTCCCGCTGCGCCTTCTCCTCGTTCCTCTGATCCTCGGTCTTGCTGTTGCCCAAGCAGCCCATCTTTCCCGCGAAAGAAGGAGGTCCAGGGGAAATGTGACGGCGAAAATACACACACGAACAAGCTTAGACTAATTGTGCTCGATCCACGGAATAACTCTGAGTGCCGAGGACATGTAGGCTACACATCTTCGAAGTGGTCGCAATGGAAGCTGTGGTGTAGCTCGGTGAGCGGCTCAGCCATGACACTGATGGACGAGCAGCGAGTTCATTCTGCGTGTTTTCATAGCTCTGGGTGAAAGGGGAACCGGAGTCGGGTAGGTTTTTTTTAACAAGCGCGATCGGCTCCAAACGGTGGCTTCAGTTCACTCGATCGAAAGCTAAATCGTATGTCCTAGGCGGCTAAAGCAGCTTAATATCCATCCATTGATCACTCGAGGCCTCCACCCTCAACTTTCCAACGAAGAGCCGAAGAAAAGACGAGTTCATGTCACGAAACGGATTCACCCAACCAAGCGGCTGGAAAAAACAGCTGGTTTCGATGTCTGGGAACACACTGAAACACGTACACACGCGTCCTGTTTGATTTTAACCATTTCAGCTTAACAAGGCCCTCGTTTCCTCCTCGGAGCCCTGATCCACGCACAGGCAGCTGTGTAGCCTAGCAGGCTAGCAAGACCAGCGAAAATTATTTTAGCTCCAGCTACACAACAACCCCCTTTTTATCGCGCTGTTCGTTTAATACCCCGAAACCGAAAACCTCAAAACAGGTCCCGTGTTTTGTAGCACACGTATATCCGTGTATTCGGCTTTGTCTGTGGAAATAATTCAGTTTTTGCTCATGTCGCCCGCTGCTGCGATGGCTGCTGCCCCCCTCCGCTCCGAGGGGCCTTCGTTAGTTTAGCTGCTCCTGAGATTCCGCGTCTGTCCGTGCTTTCGCTTCGAGGCTGCCCTCAGCTCAACAAAAACAACCCCGAAGCAGCGGCGCTCGCAACCCCGACGCGCTAAAACGAGCACACGGGAGAAATCGATGGGTTTTTCCACATATCTGGCGCTCGCTGAAGCTCGGCGCTGACAGCCTCAGCAGCGGGTTCAGCGTTCGGAGCTGCACCTCTCGCGCACGTGCAGAAGGCCGGTGAAAGTGAGCCCCGCGCGCGCTCACATTCCTCCACGTTGCTCGCGCGAGTCCCTCGGCGAACTGCTGGATGCGTGACGGTGGCCCATAAAAGGCGTTCTTTTTTAACGGGAATTGTTCACCTTTCTGTCGCTGTCCGAGAGCAGGGCAAAGCAATCTTAGCCAGCACTGAAGAGGTGGGGTGGGGCAAATAGGCTCTCACGGAACCCTGGGAACGATGCAGATCACATGACCCTCCGGAACGTCAGCGTCGCTGAAATCGCGCGGAAGAAGAAGAAGCACGAGCGCCCTCTCTGTCCACGAGAGCGCACGACGACACCGTCTTCCTTCACACGCTCCCCGGGTGCTCCCATTTCCCGTTTGCTAAGTCGTAATTACTAAACAAAAAATGCATTTTTGTGCTCCACTCCAGAGCACTGGACTCTAGGGGGCGGAAGTGAGCTGCTTCACTACCTTCCCAGTCAAGTTACTGGTCTCTCTCCAGCGCGTGCAGCGACCTCTATTGTCGGTTACAGGCGTGCACTGTAGAGCGCGTGTCTTATGGCTTGGACTCACTGCCCGACTTGGACAGTCGTCCGATCGCTGTACTGTTCAAACTACACACCTTGCTCTTGTAATCGTTTTTTTTTACAAGAGCAAGGTGTCGTTGTGGTTTACACATTACATGACTGATCAGCGATCAGGGGTCACACATTACACGATTTTTCACCAGGAGTGACTCGCTGACGAGTCTGTTCACTCTCCAAACTACGTTTTGTCACAAAACACACTGAGAAGTGATGAGGAGGCTGACACGTTGCCCATGCGTGAGACAGGATTTTTTCCTTTTAGAAAAAAAATTATCAAGAAGTGAGCGATCCAAGTTCCTGTGCTCTGATATTAAAAATGATAAAAACCCAAAAGCTTTGTCCATAGTCACTCCTGAAGCAAGTGAATATTTCAGGAAATCTTCTCTGTTTAAACTTGATTTCAGGAAGTTGTGGTTCATTCAGGGAGTTGTGGTGCACTCATGGCCCAAAAGTTTGCAGACACCTGCCCATTACAAGCCTCACTCCGAGGTTCCCCTCACTCTGTATCCTGTTTTCTCATCGGCTGTAGCTCGATGCTGCCGCACTCACAGCCAGTCAGTCTGGTTGCAACACTTTACGCACTACAGGACTTGGACTGGTCCATATATTTAGAATGCTAGATATTTTTTGGGAGTCTGGGAGCAATCGGCTAGCCTCTCAGGTTGCATCTCTGAATAATTCACACATAGCGACCAACAGCCGACTTACGAACACAGAGAGATCTGGCACGACCTCCAAAACCTGTCTGTGAGCGGAAAATCTGGCCTAAAATTGCGTAGTGTGAACTCGGCATTACTGCACTTTCAAGTGGTGTCGGTTTTTATCGGAAAGGCGAGTTTCCCATGAGGAGGCACCACATGAAAACCCTCTCAAGTCACTGAAATCATTCATTCATTATTCCTTTTCAGGGTCACGGGAGAGCCGGTGCCTAGCCGGCAGCATACGGCGCAAGGCAGGAACAACCCTAGACAGGGCGCCAATCCATCGTAGGGCACACACTCACACACTAGGGCCACTTTAGAGACACCTGTAATGAAGTACAATTTGTACGTTAATTCTAACAGTAACGTTTTCAAACATCAGCAATCAATGCATATGTTATTTTTGTTACATTTGTGTTCAAAAACAGCCCCAGACACCAAGCCAAAACCAAACCACCCCAGGCACCAAACACCCCCCAACTTATATATTCATTAAAAACAATGATTAGCCATACAAATTATTATTAGCCGTATTTAAATTTCCCACACAAACCACATGATGGAAGTAGCCATAATGTACGACAGCAGTGTCCAGTCTTATCCACAAAAGGGCCGGTGTGGGTGCAGGTTTTCCTTCCAGTCAAGTAGGAGCCACACCTCATTCCAGCTCATTTTTAATCAGTGGATGTTGACTTTCAGTAGTGTGCAGCTTCTGTTAAGTTTGGACACCACTGATGTATGATTCATGCATACCATTTTTGTTTAAAATGTGTTCATTCTGGTTTTCTCATTACATTAGAACTAACCTAGAACTAACTTTCTGGTCAGATTAGCAAACCAATCTAGCTGTACTAGCTACAACTGAACCTGAACATAATATCTGAAGGCATAAGCGATCTTTACTGCTTGCTTCCGAGCTTTATTTTTTTCTTATTTCTTTATACATGATTACCAGGTCATAACAGGAATCCATAGTCATCCATTTTTTTGCATGTCAAACAGTAAATGGGAACTAACTGCAAATAGGAACTAAAGTTGTGTGAGGGGAACTGAAGAAACATTGGATCATGCGTGCCAGGATTGGTCTGTGGAAACCGTTGATTTAATCATGCTTTATCTAGTCAGAGTTGCTGTGGTTTAGAGTACAAGGTTACTTAATATTTTGGAAAACAGAAATAACTGAGTTCATTAAAAAAACAGTTGTGAAGCCAAGAAGAAGAATCATGAAGAGCTGAAGCATTCTGGCCATGTATGTAACTAGACATGAATTCTTCAGTAACATTATGACTCTATTCATTCTGTAATGAATGTAACCTGAAGGTGCTCTGGAATGGTTATGTATGAAAATGTAAGCTAATGTTAAATATTAATACTGTTCAGTCCAGTTCTGTCTCCAACTGAAAAAGTATGGCACATCATGAAGTGGAGAATCAGACAACAGTGACCGACTGTTGCGCGGCTCAAGTCTTGTACACAGCAAGAATATGTAAAAATTCTACTCACAAAGCTGAGATAATTAGTATCTTCAATTCCCAAACAATAAAAAAGTATAATATGAAAAAAATATGATGTGACGCAGTGGTAAACACACCTCTGTCCCAACTTTTTTGACTGTGATGCAGGCATCAACATGTATATATTTAACCAACAGAATTAAATTCACCATTGAAAACACAAAAAAATCTTTTTTTTCTCTTTTTGGATGTTAAATAAAGCTTCAGGTAAATTACCGAATTATAGATTTCAGTTTTTATTGCATTTTAAGAAAGTGTTCCAACCTTTCTGCAAATGGGGTTTGTGGGTTGGTGAGGGAATGACTGTTTATAGCTGCTATAACATAAATCATGACAGGAACTGACTTGTCTCATGGAAGTTCTACAATATTAAATATCAATTAAATGTAAATAGGGCTGACATGGTGGCTCGCCTCACAGCAAGAAGGTCCCGGGTTCGTTCCCCGGGTGGGGATGATGCCGGCTAGGCACCGGCTCTCCCGTGACCCTGAAAATGAATAAGCTGTCAAGAAAATTAATAAATGAATGTTTTGCTCATGAGAAAAGTAACAAGTGTAATCGCCAATCTCTGTGGTTTAATGGAATAAAACACTTGCTGTTATTGCTATAGTGAGGATTATTTTCCTATAATAGCGTACCCCATTATGTGTTATACAGTACATTGAGATGGTGGAGATAAAGGCCAGAGTCATTTAGAAATTCTTGTTTTCTTTATTACTCCAAAACCATTAATTATACGTATCCTGTGGCCATACAAATGACTTTGTGTAAAGCTAGACTTAGACTGTCCAATTATGTCACAAGCTAAACATGAATGTCCTGTACCAGTGTTCTGTGCAGGTATTATGCCCAATCTAGGGTTGTGGCTGATAACAGAAAGGTGAGGTTTGAAATATGGGTGAAAATGAGAACAATGACACAAATGATCTTTTAATGATATATATTGTATGAAAATTATTCATTGATATTATTGCAGGCCAGCCTGGTCCAAAATAACAAAGACCAAAAACTAGCTGTGGAAAAGGAAGCTGTCTTACCCATATAAAAAAGGATGATAAACAAATGACATTTGACTTCCCTTTTCTCTGTGACTGACCAAAAACACAAACAAAATGCACACACCCAAAAAATGGCAGCCAAAGACTATACCTGGCTTGGGTAACATACAGGCAAATACATACACAAAAGGAAATATATATGATCTATAATCAAAGCCAAATGGCCACAGGCAAATTTCATAATATAAAACAAGCTTGGGGTGATATACCAGAATCAATCAAATGGAATCAAACATTAGCACAAAAGCTGATGAATCAAAACTATTGAAGCCTTAAGTAGCTATGGCCAAGTAATGGATAGTAACAAGCCATAGAAAAAAGTGGTGGGCTGGAGCACAGGAGTTAAACCAGGAATGGATTGCAACTGGAAAAAGCTGAAATGGACTGAACAGCACCTATGCAATACACACAGAGAGAAGAAACACACAAACACAAGGAACACAGATGGGATGATAACAATAGGCTGCTTGAGTTCTCCTAAACCAATCTTGGCAAACTGTGTTGCTTTGTGCATAAAGGCTTTGTGATAATGGAAAATGTTGGACCTTAGGATGGTCTTAAAGCCTGCATAATTGCATTGCTTTGCACAGCTGACTGTAATATTAATGATCCTGTTAGTGATTATGGATCAACTGAATGCTTTAAAAGCCTATTTTATTTTCAAGAACTTTGAGTTCATTTGAGTTAATTGTCATAGATATACCAGAATTAATCACGGCTTGCAGCATTCCAGCATTATATGTTATGTAATAGTATTTTTATTTGTTGTGAAAGCAGATATGTTCATGATGCCACCATCCTCTCTTGTGTTCCTATTTAATTAGGTCACAAATGATTATAATACACCAGGGGTGTTGCTAGGCATAAGGGGTTTAGCCAAGACCTTGTCTATACAAGCTCCAGGGGCATCTATCCCAAGAGAGTTTTTTAATTGTTTTGCAACTGAATGCACTGATGCTTTAAATAGATTAAAAATAGTTGTTGAAAAAAATCTCATGTAGGAAATACCAGTGAAATCCCTTATAGGCAAGGTCAGGGCTAAATGCCTGATAGCTTCAGATGAATAATTTGGGATGAACAATTCTGAAAACTGGAATTATTTTTTTCAGAGATGACAGAATTTTTCTGATGACAGGTTTATGTTTGTTATTTATGTTTACATTAAGGACTGGTAGAAAGTAGTAGCTAGAAAGTAATGATTGCACATTTTCTCAGTATTTAGAGAAGTTAAATAGGTGTTCGGACAGGCTGTCTCACTTTTTTGTCTCACTTCAGTTTTTGAAGTTTCATGCTAATATTTCTAATTTTCACAATTTTCTCCTTGGTACCAATGTTAAATTAAAATAAATAAGTAAATAAACAATTCTGCAGGGGTGGAAAATCACTATCCTGGGAGCCAGGAACAAGATTAATGTTTGTTGGTTTTTAGCCTGGGGGAAAAGTATGTTCACTAGGCTGCTTATGTACACTATATTTATATATATAAAAGCATTCACTCACCTGCCTTCACACAGATATGAACTTAAGTGACATCCCATTCTTAATCGATAGGGTTTAATATGATGTCAGCCCACCCTTTGCAGCTATAACAGCTTCAACTCTTCTGGGAAGGCTTTCCACAAGGTTTAGGACTGTGTTTTTTTTTACCCTTTTCCAGAAGCACATTTGTGAGGTCAGACACTGATATTGGACAGGAAATTTCATGACTGGTTGCCCAGGTGGCATCCTATCACAGTACTGGAATTCACTGAGCTCCTGAGAGACCCATTCTTTTACAAATGTTTGTTGAAGCAGTCTGCATGCCTAGGTGCTTGATTTTATACACTTGTGGCCATGGAAGTGATTGGAATTCAATGATTTGGATGGGTGAGTGAATACTTTTGTTAATATAGTGTAACAGTCATATAGAGGTCAGTGGGGTTTTTTTTCGCAGTCACCTATTTCCTAATGATTTTCATGAATGCATTTTTATGGGGTATGTTTAAATGCTTTTTGGTGGTGTGATGTACTTAATGTTGGATGATGTACCCCAACCCACAACAACAACCAAACCTTTCCATTAACTAAAATGGAAATGGTCAAGGTTAAAAAATTCATAAAGCCAGCCACTACAGGGACCCAGAAGCTTCACTATCTAAGCTTCACTTGTAAACTCTTTTTAAGACATCCACCATATATTTGGCATAGAACTTATTCTCAATATCAGCTATAATGGGTGCAATTCAACCAACCTTCTTTTGGTGCCTCAATCCATAAGGTTTGTCTCCCAAGGATAGGCATTCCAGTCCAATGTCCTACCTTTTGAAATAAGCACACAGACTTATTATGTCTTCTGCTGGCCATAGCATGGCCAAGGTTTAGAATACTGCTGATTTTGCTGCTCCTGCTGCAACCTGTATACCTATGTACCAGTGTCTAACTTCTCCAGATTTTAGATGGTTTACATTGGCCCTGTCAAAGGTGTGAAATTGGTGGTTATCTCTGAGCACCCTTAAGGGCAATCCTAGGGTGAGTCTTGTTGTCAGGACTGTTGGCAGATTATCCAAGTGAGTAACTGTTCTGGTACGTAACTGTGGTTCTGTTATCCCATAACCACCTTAAAAACTAGTGTTTTTATCACATTGTCATGCTTAGGCTTACTGAGCTAATCTTAACTGAAACTCTTCATTAGGAAGGTAAAAATATATAGTCTGGATTTGGATACTTCATTTTAATCATTTTAACATGATTTGTGATTTTTATAGGCTTTTGTCTGGTAATTCTGATCATTTTTAACATAATATCAGTTCAACTTCAAACACAGTCAGAGGCAATTTTGTATGTCCGACAGGGATAGAACCCAGGCCCTTCTTGCTGTGCTTGTACAGTGCTACTCACCATGCCACCTGTTAACATTTGCCTTACCACAAATAAAAACCTGTGTTTGGCAATGAATGCTCTTGTACAATCCACTTATACAAATAAGGTTTGTTTGCATGAATGCATCTCAAGTTATTGAATATATAACACCTTCTTCTGGGACCCCATCAGGTACACCTGAGGCCTGCTGGAGGAAAAGACCAGCACAGTGCAGGCCACCAAACAGGAGTGGATGGAATACATCAAAGACCAGCTTGGGATTACCAGGACAGGACATACCTTGCACACCTGAGACCTCCTTGCAGTTTGACACTATCCGCCCAAAATTGTTGAAAGTCAAACAGGCGGTAGAGTACAGTAGAACTGCATCAAAACAATGACCAATGTAACCAACATGGTATACAAGAATTTCCCCAGGCTCCTGAAGCTTTTGTAGAAGCTGATGGGCATTGCTTGGAAAAACAAACCCATCAGTGTGGAGCAGAGTGGTCACCACCTGAAGGAACTGAAGGAACAATACTCATACAACTAACACAACATCAGCCAGTTCAGAGGCACTGCCTTGCTAAATGTGGAAGGAATGATATTTGCATTTTCATGCATTTATTCATTTGGCAGTTGCTTTTATACAAAGGAACAATACTTAAGCTTCAGAACAGTAGGATACCTTTGAGTAATCACTTAGTACTACATCTAAATCTATAGCAAAAAGTGCAGGAGATCAGAAACAGTAAGAAGAAAACTGCATAGTAAGCGTGAGTTAGGCATGTTATGATGTTAGAGGTATCAGGAGAGAATGTGCTCTTGGCAGTGATGAGTCTTTCCTGGGGATAGAGAGTTATGCCCCTGCTCTGATAGCAGTTAGTAGCTTGTTCCACCATCTGGAAACCACAAATGAGAAAAGTCTGGACAAACATTTGCCTTGTATAACAACTCAAGATAGCCAAGTATAGCAAATCAGATCTCCCTTTAGTTTGGCTGGACCTAGCAAATGGCTACAAATGGCTACAGATCTGTTCTCTTCCAGCTCATCACTTTCACTCTCAACATCTTCCATATGCCATCATACATGGTTGGCATCAACTGGATAAAGGGATAGCAATGGAAGGTTCCATCATTTTCACAGCAGCATTCAAGATCATCCTAATCGGTGGAAGACACATGGTCAGAGGTGTCAGATCCTAGTCAGGTCAGTAAATCTGCTGTAAAATGTGGAGCTGCATGGATGATGTCTCCATCCTACTTCAGAAATCAGCATGCACTTCAAGACTTCTCAAAACACTTGAGGAACTGTTTACATGGGCCCAGATGAAAATAAACCCTGCCAAGTCTCATAATCTTTTAATCTGGAATGACAGCATCTCCTTTTTGGTTGATGGTGAGAAAATTCAGCCTTTCGCAGACCAGCCTGTGAGACGACTCAAAAGGCTTTACACCAACCTGCCTGACAAAAACGTGGCTACCTCTGTTACATCCCAGCTCTCAGACAGTCTGAGCGAGATCAAGCAAAGATTCCAACCAGGCATATTTATCGTCTGGTATTACCAGTTTATCCTATACCAAATCTGATGAGGTTCTGAAGCTGTGACATCCCCTCATAAACAGCTCTGAAGACAGACTCAAAAACCAAGAACTACATCTGTAAATGGCAGGACCTTCCTTAATCGCTTGCCATCATAGCATTATTTCAGAGGAACACCCTAAAGCTTGAGAGAATCACAAAATCTGTCTGTCTAAAACACCAAGAGATTGGTGAATTACTGCTGCCAGGCAGGGCCAGCTTTGGTTGGGGATCAGCACCTAAGATGTAGGCCAAAGCCACAAAGGTAAGGAAAGCAAAGACCTTGTGATCTCTGAACTCTGAGCAGCAGCACAAAGAAATGGTCTCACCTATCACCAGGGAGTGAGTGGAACATGACAGCTGACGTTCACTACCAGTTGAAGAACAAGGTATCTGGCTCTGGCTCAGAATAAAGGAAAATGTGTGGGGGAAAGGATCCTAGGGACTACTGCAGGGAGCAGTCAGGAGACATCTCTATCACTGCTCCAAATGTTCTGGGATTAAAGGAACAAAACATAAGTGACATGTGGTTCCTGGCTGAAGACCCTGCAGCTTGCACAATAGCACCATTGGATGCCCAGCAGGTGGACCCACTTGGCTTACTTCTAATGCATATATTTGGACGACTCTATTAAGATTTAATATTTAATAAATATAAAAATTCAAAATGTAAGTAGCTGGTAGGAGCTGTTACTTTATAAAGTCCACTGCATTTCCACGAAGGTGATACCATTGTTTGGTATTGGTGTTACCTTTGTTTAAATCAAATGCCTTCTAAAGAGTAAACTGTTTTATCCATTGTTAAGAAACAAGCAGTTGATGCTTCATAACCTAATGCCAGTTCAGCTCATTTTCTTGCTGCCAGGTTAAAGGTACATTTCTGTTTCAGATCAGTGTCAGTATCCGAATGGGTATATTTGTATGAGTAACGGTTTCAGTTTTCTAAAGTTGTACTTTTTCTCAACGGAAAACTAAAGAACCCTTCATGGCGCTAGATATAAGGTTTTGTTTTTTTAAGCATTTGCTATCTAAACTTTAACATTTAGTTTTAAACTGTAATATGGGACAGATAGAAATGTATCATACAAGTTGCAAAGTTCAAAAACCTCTACATTATCCAGAGGTCTTATCTTGGGGAGGGACAGATGGTCCAGCTGCCACAGTAGATGCCAGAGCACCCGGCGCATAAAAGTGGTTTTGAGCAGTGTGTCTTGTCGCGCCTTTCAACTTGGCATGATAACGCTACAGCGTGAGGTAATTCCATATGGTAATGCTATGGTGTGAGGTAACCAGAGTCAGCTTGGTAACATCAGGCCTTATAGAGGTTTGACGGTAGGGGGTCACCCCTGAGATGTATTATTGACATGCTGCTCATCCTTCCCAGCTCTATCTCTTTGTCTCACCAGCTGACACAACTCCTTCTCTCCTTCCTTACTGTCCAGCCTATCATATAACTCATCGTAGGTTTTCTGCTTGGCCTTTGCAACCTCCCTCTTTGCCCTGCGCTGCATCTCCTTGTATTTATGCCTGCTCTCCTCAGTTTTCTCACTGTCCCATTTCTTCTTCGCTGACCTCTTTCTCTGAATAACTTCCTGCACTTCCTCATTCCACCACCAGGTTTCCTTTTCATATTTCACCTGACCAGATGACGTACCCATTACCTTTATTCCTGTCTGTCTAATCATTGTTGCTGCTGCTATCCAGTCATCTGGGAGCTCTTTCCTATCATCCAAAACCTTTCTCAGCTTCTCCCTGAACTACTCACAACATTCTACCTTTCTCAACTTCCACCATTTAATCCTCTTCATTTAATCCTCATCCTGCACATCACCATCCAATGCTGTCTAGCTACACCCCCCCCCAATTACCTTACAATCACCAATCTCTTTTAAGCAACCTCTTCTACATAGAATGTAATCTACCTGTGAACTCC
>JAOVVG010000036.1:9122699-9133428 GCA_028566375.1 Leptodoras nelsoni | reverse complement strand
CACACCAGTACAACACACACTAACACACCACCACCACATCAGTGTCACTGCAGTGCTGAGAATGATCCACCACCCAACCACCTTATCTGTGGTGGTCCTGTGGGGGTCATGACCATTAGAGAACAGAGTAAAAATTTCATTTTAGGTTTTACCTCTAAACAGTGCAACAGGAGTAAAATTTTTATTCTGTGAGCAGATTTCTGCCTTTCTACTGGCATAAAGCTGCTGAGATTAGTAGAGTTTTATCATTACAGCACAATACAATATCAAACTATCAAGAATATCAAGAATAATTCAATCTAAAATCGTTACACTGTTCAAGAGGTGTTTAACTTTTAAGTACATACATACATACCTGGTCTTTCTTAAGTGTGATCTGACCCATCTCTCTGTTCCCCACAAAGGAGCGTGTCACCTTATACACTCTCTCTCCTGCACGCACCCTGATAATGTAAGTCATGGGAAGGTAACCTGTTTTCTCCCCGATCTTACCCTAAAACACACACATGCATGCAACATTTTACTTTCTTATGATACAAGGAAACACAGAAGTAGGAGATATAGCAGAAAGGTTAAAAAGTCTATGTATGAAAACTCACCCTCCACCACTCTTCATTAGAATCATCAATCACTGTAATACGATCCCCAGGACTAATATACACACACAGAAATAGGTTTAAGTGTTAAATTGTAGTTTTGAGCAAGGAGAACTTGAATCAAGAATAATAATTATAGCTGTGATTAGTATAGATGCAACCCCATTTCCAGAAAACCTGGGACACTTTCTAAAAATGCCATTTTAAAAATTCACTTAAACCTTTATTTACGTAACAGAATGATAAAGAAAATATTTTCAGTGTTTTCAATGACAAATTTAATACTCTTTGTTAAACAGAAACAAACGTGGAAAGGTCGGGAGAGAGGCATGTTTACCACTGGGTCACATGACCTTTAATTATACTTTTTAGTTGTGTGGAAATTAAAGATACTAACTGTGGAATTTTTGTACAAGACTTGAGCTGCTCAACAGTCCATGCAGATGTGTTGCAAGCATCAATTTCTACATTTGTTTTTATTTAACAAATAGAATTCAATTTGTCATTATAAACTCTTATCTGTTAGATAAATGTTCAAGTGAATTAACAAATTACAGACTTCACTTTTTATTGCATTTTTATAAAGTTCCCCACCTTTTCTGCAAATGAGTTTTGTATATATAAAGTCACATACAATAAATCTTTATAGAATAATAAGAAGTCCACACTTACTGGAAGTCCAGGTCATCCTTCTCAATTGCTTTGAAGCGGTACAGAGCCAGGTAATAGTGAGTCTGACTAAAGGTCTGCTGCTGCTTTTTGTTCTTTAGCATTCAGCAGACAAACAAGCTGTTAGCAACTCTGTCATTTTAACAATGAAACAAAATTGACATCATTAACACATTTCTCACCTTGTCATCTGCAGCCACCTTGTCTTTTTTATCCGCATCCTGCTTTCCTTTCATAATCAAAGATAATATCCAACAGGTCAGTACAGTTAATACAATAAATTAACAGGTTGTAAGATACAAACTATTTTCTGCCAGTGCACAAAAGTAACTTAAATTTAGCACATATGCAATTGCATAAAGCAATATTCTGTTAAATATTCTGTGTGTCCTGAGACTTTTGACTCACCCTATATATCAACATCCCAATGTTTAAAATGATATAACTCAGCCTAAGGTAATAAAATGGATTATACAACATGATTGTTCAGAAGAGAATCTCAATTCTAATTGGTCAAAAGGTGTTACATCATTTCCTGTAACAGCAGCTCCGATAGTAATTCAGGCTGTGAGGCAGTTCACAGGTTTTATTTACACACTCATTCTGATAGTGGACACTGAATGAAATATGTGTTGTTGATGTGAAAAGTTTCTGTGAGGAGACATTTATTTGACATTGTTGGAAGGAGTCTCCAGTATCAGTGCTTTGCAACAATCAGAGATACAAAGTTTTCCAACATGGAAAATCTTCAGGGCGGAAGGTTTTGGGCTTTCACTTTTTTATTATTATGTTTAAGAGTCAGGGAACAAAGAGGGCAAAAATGGTAAGGAAATGATTGTTTCTAAATGCTATTAATTTATTTGATGTAAGTGGAATAAAACATTTAGCATTCAGCTGCATTACCACCTTGTTGTTGATTCTTTTTCCCATAACAGCACAAACCAAACCGCTGGGTTTTATTTCTTAATTAAGTATTATCTACTGATCATAACTGAGGCCACTGATCATAAAAAGCAAAAATAAAATGTCTAAATAAAGATTATTACTAAAATATCACTATCACTGATGCCACAGAAAACCACAAGCCTTTTATCTCTAATGCATGTAATCATATTGAGTAGGAGAGAGTGCCACAACAGAATTATGCTTATTACATGTGCATTACACTGAAAGATAAATAAAAGAGCATCTTGTTAACACAAACCTTGTATTAATTTGTTCAGTTTTCAAAACACAACAATTTTCTGAACTACTCATTAGTTATAAAGGCTAAAGACTGTATCTTGTCTATGTAGCATATCAAAGATAACGCCCATGGCACAAATTTTGCCCCAGTTTGGACTTATTTATTATTCTTATTATTACTGTAAAACCTATACTTCCTTCGTACATACCTTCACCCCCTTCTTCACCCTCTTTGGGCTGCTGAGCCTCTTCTTCCTCCATCATCATCATCATCATCTTTAAAGAATATGTTAAATGAAGGAAGTAAAAGTATATTTTAAATCTGAATTACAGAAATCAAACCTTTTGGTATATATTGTAATTGAGTGCCAGAAAAATGATGACACATAGGCTATAGTAGCTATAGTACACTAGTATAGTATAGTATAATACAGTACAGTATAATATAATATAGCATAGCATATCATAATATAGGATAGTATAGTATACTATAATGCAGTATAGTATAGTATAGTATAGTATAGTATAACATAGTATAGTATTGCATACTATAGTATGTCATAGTATAAGATAGCATAGCATAATTTAGTAATAGCTAAATTAATACTTTAGTATAGTACAGTAGCATAAATTCTAATAGATAAAAACCCACATATTCATATAAATACATACACTGATCAGCCATTCAACATTAAAACCACCTCCTTGTATCTACACTCTTTGTTCATTCTTTCAGCTCCACTGACCATACAGGTACACTTTGTAGTTTTACAGATAGAGACTGTAATCCATCTGTTTTTCTACAGACTTTGTTATGCGTGTTATATGTTATGTGTTTGCCTCCTTTTATGCTGGTCTTCAGTGGTCTGGACCACCAGAGTGCAGGTATTATTTGGATGTTTGGCAGCACTGCAGTGACCCTGATGTGCTGGCGGTGTGTTAGTGTGTGTGGTGCTGGTGTAATTGGAGCAGTGCTGCTAAAATTTTTAATCCTGTCAGTTTTAATGTTGTGGCTGATTGGTGTATATAAATTGGAATAGAAAAGAACATAAGTATATCTGAGCCAGAACAAAAAAAGATTTTTTAAGGTGATTTCATTTTTTTTTTCTAACAACTTGGAAATGATTGCTTGCATGTAAATTGTGTACCAGAAATGGAAAAAAATAAAATAAATATCAGAAGACATTTTCACATAGGAATCTGATTGGTGTGGAATTATAATGTAGTCTTATTTCCACTATTTGTGAGCATCCTGTAATACCACTAAAGTGCTTTTCTCCAATTCCTGCATCAGTTTGAATGACCAAATGATGATGTAAGCACAAATACGTTTCTAGCCTTGACAGGATTTCACAAGTTCACTTACATTCTTCTTATCTTCTGAGCGTTTTTTTCTCTCCTTATTGGCCATGATAACTCCAGTTCGCAGAGTTTCAAAGACTGGGTCACTGCGATTTTGCTGGCCTACACACACAAACACACACACACACACGCACACAAACACACACATACACTCATATGTATGTATACATTCACTGAACACTTTATTAGGATCACCTGTATTCTTACTTATTCATGCAATTATCTAATCAGCCAGTAGTGGGCCAGCAGTGCAATGCATAAAATCAAGCAGATACAGGCCAGCAACTTCAAGTAATGTTCACATCAACCATTAGAATTGGGGAAAAATCTGGAACTCAATGATTTTCACATGGTGTGGCATGACTGTTGGTGCCAGACGGGATGGTTTGAGTATTTGTATAACTGCTGAGATCCTTAGATTTTCACAAACAACAGTCTCTAGAGTTTACACAGAATGGCACAATAAAGAAAAAACATCCAGTGAGCAGCAGTGGGAAATGGCTTGTTGATGAGAGAAGTCACCGGATAATGGTCAGACTCAATAAAGCTGATCTCAGAATGCAGAGCATATCAAACCTTGTGGCAGATGAGCTACAAGATTTGCAGCATGAAAGGAATTGCATTATGCTCTCATGTCAACATGGATCAGAATGTCAAAGAAATGTTTCCAACATATTGTGGAATCCATGAAACATTGAGGCTGTTTTGAGACCAAAGGGAGGCCCTACCCAGTATTAGTATAGTGTGCCTAATAAAGTGATGAGAATATACTGCACATAAGCACAAACACAAAACAAAAAACTGAAAGCCAGAGTTTCAGGCATTAGTAAGGGAAATGCGTGCATACTGCAATAGTGAGAGGCATCAATGCCAGTTCCATGTCTGGTCCTCCACCCTTTGCAAGAGCTGCTGGAAAGTCCCTGTCCTATGTGGCTCATCATAATCCCATGGCTGGGCATTTCGGGCAGAATAAAACACCAAACTCTCCATGGCCCGCTTTTATTGGCAAGGCATTCACAGCGATGTTCACAGATGGTGTGGATTATGTCATGAATGTCAGTTGGTGAATCCACTGGCCACCCCAAAAGAACCATTGAACCCACTTCCACTAATCAACATTTCCTTCATTGGAATTGGTATGGACCTCATTGGGCCATTAGAATGGACATCTCAAGGGATTACTTTTGTGTTTGTTTTAGTGAACTATGCAGTGTGATACCCAGAAACCGTGCCTCTCTGGCAACATCTCAGACTGCAGCATTTCTGAAGCAGTGTTACATGTTATTTCCCAACTCAAGATCTCTTTTGGGATCCTGACTGACCAGGGCATATCAATTGTGTCACACATGCTTTGCACATATGCATGAATAATTAGAGATTAAATCAATTCACACCAGCCACAGATGGATGGGCTGGTCAAATGGTTTAACAAAACTCTTAAAATTATGATTTGTAAGTTCACTCATAAGGATGCTTAGAATGGGGATAAGTGGCTCAAACCTCTGTTGTTTGCAAAATGTGCACAAGCCTCATGGTATCTTAGATGTCATTAGGGAAAATTGAGAGGAGAGACTTGACAGCAAAACTCTACACCTTGAGTCCCCCAACACTGGACAATGCATCAGGCCAAAGAATGACAGTCTCAGAGTACTCAGCTAAGGGAATTTGCACCAGGAGATGAAGTATTCACTTCAGTACCGATGTTGATCTCAAAATTTTTTAAATTATCACAAGATGGACAAGTCGACAGTGAGGTCAAGCGAATGGATAGAGCCAATGCACATCAACTCTAGCATCTCAAACTCCTGAAGCCATGGAGGGAGGCATACCTGTGGCCCTGGAAATGGATGTTCCAGAGTAGGAGGAGCTGGGACCAGAAGTACGTCTAAGTGTGACCCAATTCACCCCGGCCCCCTCTGGAGACCACCCCTCCTCATCCCAGAGAACACAGTTTGCCAGATTGCAAGGGGGAAATTTTTTATGTGTTTTTGCATCTGCATGGTTACACGGACCTCACAGAAAACCCAACTGAGGCTTCTCCAGGTGTGGTATATGCAGCTGCCCCTGTCTTTTACCCGAACAATAAAATGTAGTTCAGGATCAACTTAAGGTTATGCTCAACTAAGGGTATAATCGAGGAGTCCTACAGTAATTGAAGAAGCCTGGTGGTCTTGATGCCAATTGGGGTGGGTCCAATTTTGTGTGTCGTTTAGAAAAGTCAATATGGTGTTTAAATTTAACACATACCTAATGCCTCACATTGATCAACTACTCGAATAGATCATTGCTCTAATGACACTGTAGTTAGTTTTAAGAATTTGATACTCACCAGGGTTATTAATCTCTTGATCATACAAAGGGGAGCTGTATGCTCTCCTGAAACCTGGGGGCTAAAAAAAAAAGAATTAAACTTACAATGATGTGCTCTAATACTATGGCCATCATGCTACAGTTTCAGACACAGATATCTTCTTATTGATGAAAGATATCTCACTATTTTGCCAAAGCATCTCTGGAACTCCACATAGGATTGGCATGCATGATGAATATTGGTCTTGCAGTTCTTGCAGCGCAGGGCAAATTTGTTATTGACTGAGAAGAAGAGAGATAGAGGGATTAGAATGGCAAAACGGCTAACCATGTTCAATGACTGAAGGCCAGAGCACAGTGCACTGTATTAGGACCTTTGTAAATCTTTAACAATAGCTACTTGGCAGACATATGTATGAGTTTGCTTGCCGTGTGATGTGCCCATGAACGTGTGTGTGTATGTGTGAAAGCTCAAACACATGCTGAGCTACTAGTTGCAGAATGCTGTGAACAACTAATTGTACATTGGAAATAATACTCTTTTTAACCCTAGGTAAAATATCAGAAAGCAAAAAAATGACATATGATATACACACTGAAGTACCAAAAAAAACTGGTATAGCAGTTATCACTTACTAGGTCCTCACAGACTTCATGGTATTGTTTGTTGAGTTACCAGCATCGAATTCCAATGTTACTTGAGGCAGTGTTACACGTCTATCATGTGACCCAATTCTTGCCAGCCAACAACAGTCATGTTCACGCAGAGTCTTTTTATGACTGCTGTTGTAAGTTTGCTATTTTGCCGGAATTCTTGTAGTCATGGTACACCCTTGAAATGCTCATGCATGAAAATCCAAACATTGCTTTTACATCCAAAATGCTATGACCCATCTCACAGGTTCTAACTATTAAATTGTGTTGAAAATCTCAAAATCATGATAACTTGCCATTTTCATGGTGGAAACAATTCTAGAAGTTTCCATAGATGTCTCTTGATTTATATACACACTGGCGGATTGAACCAGTGACGTGCATAGGTGGTGGTATTTTGCATAGGTATTTGCCATTTTTTCTTGTACTTCAATGTACATTGCAGTTATATAAGCTCTACACCAGAAGATACAGCTCTGAGTTTCTGTACTCCAGTTAAAGCTCAGAACAACAGAAACATAGTAAATGCAGAAAGTCTATGACATTAGGAGTCCAAATATTGAGAGTTGTTTAGACAGCTATTCAGCTATTGTATGTAAGCTAGGTCTGGATATTCATTCCATCAGTATATCAGGTTGTTTTGGCAAAATTGGGCTTTCTTTATTTTTAACTAATTTAATTTTTTGGTACTTACCGTCCCAAAATTTCAGCATTGTTCAGCAATGACTACTCACTTCAATGAAAGAAATGTTCAAAGACATGTACAAAATAGATCATGGTTTAAACAAAAAAATAAATGAATTACATTCTTACCGCTCTCACATTATTGTTGCTGAGCCTGTGATTAACATAAGCATATGTAGCACTCTGTGATCAAAATGTTTAGGTAGGTGAAATGTTTAAAAATGAAAGTGGCTGAGAGGCCTCAATGTGCTAAAAATGTGTTGTCAATAAATATTACTACATCATAACCTGTTTCTACCCGTCAACTAAGTTTTTCATGTTGCCTTGCTGTAATACAATTTTTGATTGCAACAGTATTTGCTTTGTGATGTCCCAGATACTTGGCCACATATCAGGAGTTCTAGCAGGCTGTGAACAAGTCCAGAGAGACATGTCTGTTCAGTATTGAATGCTCCCAACAAAGAGACAAAGAAAACTAAAAATGCATATGCGAAGATAATGTATTACTTTGATAGATTACACACACCCTTTGTTAATAGGGTAACTATTTTCTTTACACTAAAGTAATTTTTACACTATAGTCAGACTGTAAATGTTAGGGTCTACACCCCTAGGGGGCCAAACAATCTGAAGTCCTTCACTGTACCTTTTTGAATTACTATGCAGTAAAAATGTGTGCCAAGGACTCACGGACAATCATTCGAGCACAGACATCACAGAACTTGGGTTTCTTGCAGTAGTGATCCTTAAATTTATGTGGCCTGTCATTCACTTGGACCACAGGCTCAGGAGTTGGGGGAGGGGGAGCCTCTTCTTCCTCTACTTCTTCATCATACAAAAAATAGACCTGAGACAGAGACAAGATAGAAAAAAGGGAGAGAAATGCCTGTTATTTGGGAACCATGAGATCACTCTGGATGGTATCAGTAGTAACCATAAAGTTTGCTGTGGATGTATTTCCTTGGATTTCCTTAGGACTGCAAAAGTAGTGCCATCATTGAGCAGTTATTAACTTCAGTTTGATACTATAGACTTAAAGTTAAA
Source organism: Leptodoras nelsoni (assembly GCA_028566375.1). Lineage (NCBI taxonomy): Eukaryota > Metazoa > Chordata > Actinopteri > Siluriformes > Doradidae > Leptodoras > Leptodoras nelsoni. The sequence continues at coordinate 9,124,924 of JAOVVG010000036.1, read as the reverse complement.
ACTGTAATGAATCAGAAATGACTTTGAGGCACATACTTAAGTTGCAGTTAACACAATTAGTACCTTTTTTTAACTATATAGTATGGAGATATAAAAGAGAACTTCTAACAATATAAATCTGTATGTTCTATAATTCTATAAGAAGATTTATTAATTCAGAAGAGGATGGGTTCCCTTTTGAGTCTGGTTCCTCTCAATGTTATCTCTTGTGATGATGTCCGCTGTTAAAAGCATTATATGAGATGTATTTGAAAGGTATTGTTCTTGATAGGATAAAACAATAATACATACAGTGTTGTCATCCTCTTTGACCACATTATCGGGTACTGGTGGGTTATCATGGATATCCAAAGAGTCCTTATCCTCTAGTCTGAAAGAAACACACACATACTTGTATTACTATTGTTCTTTTGTGCAGTTGTGGGCTGTCTACAGGGATGCACAACATGTACAAGGGGCCTGCAATTTGGGGGCCAAGTTCAGAAACATGATCATCTATTCTCTGTGCAACCAATACACTTTTATCAAATAAATCATTTGGTACTGAAGTACCAGAATAACTGGTACTGGGACCTATGCAAAATACATAGCAACTATGCAGTTCATGCAGGTTGCATCTGCCAGTGCATATATAAAGCGATAGACATCTGTGGAAGCTTCTAGAGCTGCGTCCACAATGAGAATGGCAAGTTATCACGATTTTGCAATTTTCAACATAGTTCTCATGAGACGGCTCATAGCATTTCGGAGGTAGAACCACATATAAGCATTTCAAGGATGTAATTTTCTGGCAAAACCTCAAACTTACAACAGCGGTGTGGCCATAAAAAGGTGAATGTGACCAGCATCGACTGGCAAGAATAGTTTCATGTTAAAGGTGTGCAACAGTGCTTCAAGTAATATCGGAATGCTCAACAAACATCAGTCTGATAACTGTGCAACGTTCTCTGCAAGATCCCATGGGGGACCTACCTATTATTAACTATACCAGTTTTTCTGGTACTTGAATGTATGTCTTCTTAACACATATCTAAATGTGACATGCTGTTTTTGATGGCTGTTATTCTAATATTATTTCTGTATAATCTTTCATTAATCAGTAGAGTTAAATTCAGTTTCATTTCACATGATAAACTGTTTACTATTTACACAATTATTGGACATATAGTGGACAGTGCTGTAACAGGTATCTTGTAAGAAGTATCTATTCACATTGTAGGCTACATTATCTGTGACCACATTATCACAGCAAACTGGAGATGTGAAAAGTAAAAAATATCCTTCTGAAACTAACATGGTCTGAAGTTGGTAACTTCATAGTGAATAATAGCCATGTGCAGTCAATGATGCTATGCCTAGCCATCGCTGCCAAAAAAAAATTTGACTCTTTCACATAAACAAAATTTCTTCATGCAAGAGCCAGATTGAGTGGTCCATGGATAGAAACCCCTTGTTGATAAGAGCCCTCAGAGGAAAACAGGCAGATTCGTTCAAGCTGCTTGGAAGTCTTCAGTAACTCATTTTATATAAGCACTTTTTACAACCATGGTGAGCTGAAAAGCATCTCAGCATGAACCTTGAAGTAGATGAACCACAACAGCAGAAGACCACGTCAGGTTCTAGTTCTTTCAGCCAAGAGCAGGAATATGAGGCTATCATAGTCAGACTCACCAACTATACAACAATACTTTTCCCAATAATTTCAAATAATCAATAATTTTCCAATACTTTCAAACGGGACTGTACTGTATACACAGAGGGTGTCAAGATATTTATTCAAATAGCGTTTTGGTATTTTTGGTTTAGAAAAAAAAGAATAAAGAATACTTACTGATCGTATTGAGCCATGGTGCAGTATTTAAACCTGTATGGACTTTGGTAGTGATCAGATTCTGTGGCTGTAGTATAACATAACATAACACACACACACACACACACACACACACAAGAAAAATTACAAGAAAGCACAAAAGAAATATGCTACTGTTTCATGTAATATTATCAGCTATTTTTGCTTATTACATCCACTTTCATGCAAATGAATACATACAATGTATCACAAAAGTGAGTCTGCAGATATTTAAGTATATCTTTTCATGGGACAAAACTGACAAAATGTCACTTTGACACAATGAGGAGTAGTCTGTATGCAGCTTATATAACAGTGTAAATTTATTCTTCCCTCAAAATAACTCAATATACAGCCATTAATGTCTAAACCACCG
>JAOVVG010000036.1:9105205-9121632 GCA_028566375.1 Leptodoras nelsoni | reverse complement strand
CTCTCTCTCACACACACACACACACACACACACACACACACACACACACACACACACACACACACACACACACACATATTTGCATTCCTATACTTGTAAGGACTTTCTGTTGACATAATTATTACTGCAGCTTATTAACCCTAACCCTAAACTTACCTTAACCTCAGTAATGAAAAGGCAAGTTACAAACTGGAATTCATGATAATTAATAAATCTACATTTTTAAAGGTGTCTTAGGTCAAACTCCCCTCCTGTAACCATAACCATAACTTAAACCCTAACCTTAACCTCTAAAACAACTCCTTCACACAACCTGTCAAGAAACATTTTCCCTTATTTTTCTTTAAAATAAATTATAACCCATTTACAAAATATGGTTGGCTCCCACCAGGAAGCCAGTGCAAATAAGGAATACACATTGATCAGGCATAACATTATGACCACCTCCTTTTCTCTACACTCATTGCCCATTTTCTCAGTTCCAGTTACCATATACCATATAGTTCTACAGTTACAGACTGTAGTCCATCTGTTTCTCTACACACTCTGTTAGTCCCCTTTACTCTGTTCTCTAATGATCAGGACCCCCACAGGACCAGCACAGATCAGGTACTATTTGGGTAGTGGATCATTCTCAGCACTGCAGTGACACTGATGTGGTAGTGGTGTGTTAGTGTGTGTTGTAGTGGTGTGAGTTGATCAGACACAGCAGTGCTGCTGGAGTTTTTAAACACCTCATTGTCACTGCTATGCTGAAAATAGCCCACTAACTAAAATCGTCCAGTCACCAGCATCCAGTAGGCAGCATCCTGTGAGCACTGCTGAAGGATTAGAGGATGACTAACACAAATTGTGCAACAACAGATGAGCTACTGTCTCTGACTTTACATCTACAGGGTGGAGCAATATGGAGGATGTATCTCATAGAGTGCACAGTAAGTGAACATACTGTTTAAAAACTGTCTGATCCACTCACATCAGCTCAACACACACTAAAGGGGAGTAAAGGGAACTAACGAAGTATGTAGAGAAACAGATGGACTACAGTCTGTAGTTGTAGAACTACAATGTGCAGCTATAGGGTAAGTGGAACTGAGAAAATGGACAATGAGTTTAGAGAAAAGGAGGAGGGCATAATCTTATGCCTGATCTGTGTAATTCCTCTTTTTCATCGAAATACAATCAGTTTTTAACACTAACCTAATCTTAACCCTAACCTTAACCTCAGTAATGAAAAGGCAACTTTTTGCTCTTTTTTTTTTTTTTTTTTTTTGTTAAAATCCACCAGATTGCCAGACAGAGAAGCATGATTCGTCACTCCAGAGAACATGTCTCTGTGCTCTAGAGTCCAGTGGCAGCGTGCTTTACACCACTGCATCTGATGCTTTACATTGCGTTTGGTGAAGTAAGGCTTGGATGCAGCTGCTCAGCCATGTAAATCCATTCCATGAATTTCTCCGTTTTGTTAAGTTAAGCTGTAAAGAACCTTTATGAAGGTATCTGTCTTGAAGTTCTTTATTTCAAGTAACACTGAAGTGCAACAAAGAGACCTTTTCAGTGTTTAAATGATTTGTATAATTCTTCATATGCCTGTCTGGTGATGTCTTTTATCAATGTTGAATGTTAAAAGTGTGGTTTTTTTTTAATATATTTTTGACATGTAAATAAAATGCATTTGTTAAGATGTACGTTTGCTATGCAGTGTTCACTTGGTCAATTTTGCATTTACTTGATACAGAGTAAAAGTCATAGCTTGGTCAACTTTGATAATGATTAATAATTAACTCAACTAAATAAATATAGTCAGCACAACACAAAATACATTGTTGGACCAGTACTGATGCATTTGATGAATGTAAAATATTTCATTGTCACAGCTTATTTTTTGTGGGGTTGTCAACAGAACTTAAAATATGCATTTCACAGAACTTAAATTAAAAATTAAAATTAAAAATTAAAAATATTTACTAAAAAATTTAGGTGCAACTGTTTAAGTTGGTGAGACCTGAAATTTTTTACAGTGTGGAAACCAGCCAAATGTCCCCACAAAGTTAAAAACATCTGATTTTCCTATCCATGTGGGAACAGTTGGTCCCCATAGAGATATAGAAACATGGTATACACACACACACAAACACAGAAAGAGAGAGAAAGAGAGAGATTTGTTTTGCTATACTTGTGAATACCTTCCACTGACATAATTATTAATGCAGCTAATTAACTAATTGCTTAACCCTTTCTTATGGGGACCAGCAAAATGTATCCAGAAGGTCAGAAATATCAGATATTCCTATCCTTGTGAGGACATTTGTAGTAGATAAAAACCCATCTCTGGAAGATTAGCAACCCAAAAAGTAATCCTTTTTTGGACAAGACAGCAACTTTGCAGTGAGTTAGCATCTTAGCCTTGGCAAGCAAAATTGCAGTGACAATGAAACATGGGAGAGTACTACTAGCTTTATGTTTGCTTTGGAGGAGAAGGGGGAGCTATGAAATGGACAAAGATGTTTAAATAAAATCCTACAAATACCAAAAGCTTTTATATTGTGATTTTATTGGTAATTATTGGAATCTACTTTGCTGGCCAACCCTATTGCTAGCAAACAGTAATTCGTCAACCATAAACACTAAAAAAGTCACATACACCTTCTATTCCAACCTCCTGACTGCTGCCTCATGTTTTGTACTATTTTATAATCCAGTCAGTAGATTATGCCCTCAACTGGCACTTCATTAGATCAACCTAGATACAGTTAGATATCTAATCAGCCAATCATTTAGGCATGTAGACATGGTTGTGGTAGCCTGCTCAAGTTCAAACTGAGCACCAGAAAGTGGAAGAAAGTTGAATAAAGTGACCTTGAAAGCACAATGCATCAGGCCTTGGGTGACAGTAGCAGAAAACTACACCATGTGCCACTCTTGTCAGCTAAGAAAGGGAAAATGAGGCTACAATTCGCACAGGCTCACCAAAATTGGACAATAGAAGATCGAAAAATGTTGCCTGGTGTGAGGAGTCTTGATTTCTGCTGCAACATTAGGATGGTAAGATCAGAATTTGTCTTAAACAACATGAAAGTATGCCTTGTATCAATGGTTCAGGCTGGTGGTGATGGTGTAATGGTGTTGGGGATAATTTCTTCGCACACTTTGGGACCCTTATTGCCAACTGAGCATCATTTAAATGCCACAGCCTACTTGAGTATTGTTGCTGACCATGTCCATCGCTTTATAACCACAGTGTAACACGCCATGTCACAAAGCTCAAATCATTTCGAACTGGTTTCTTAAACATGACCATGAGTTCACTTTACTCAAATGTCCTCCACATTTACCATATCTCAATCCTGTAGAGCATTTTGAGAGGTGTAGTGGAACAGGATATTTGAATCATGGATGTACAGCTGACAAATCTGCAGCAACAGCACAATGTTATCAACGCTATGTCATGCTTAAAGATTAATGTTGTTATGTAATGTTGTATCAACCCAACTTTTGGTTGCTAGCACAGCTTAATGACTGAGTTACCATCAGAACTTTGTATATGATTTAATGCTGTTTGAAATAATTTATTTATTTTCTGATTTTCACTGTGTTATTTCTGTTTATGTATGTATTTCTGTTGTGTATGGGTGAATGTTACACTTTTTGTTAGATTTAGATTTGTTTAATATATAAGTTAAAGGACCTAATATATAAGTATACCCTGCTTGAAGCAATTCAGAAAAAAATATATTACTTGAAAATATATTACTTGAATACAATTAATTTATAAACACTAGCTCTTAAGTACAAACTTTAAGATGTCAAATCAAGTTGGCTGACTGTCACTAGACTGTCATTTCTAGCCGTTCATCATCCCATCTCAATACTGTCCATCAGCTCCTCAAACATTTGATTATCATCAAATATTTTGTAACTTAATATGGAAGTAGGGCTTCTTTTCCATTCACTCTTATGGGAAAGGGTGGGGTTAAAAACTGTACTGCATCCAGCCTCTAGATGTCCTCAGAAACATTTTGGCTTCAGTTTCCAGGCCCTGTTATAATGTCCATTCTTTGATACTGACTCAGTCCTGGGGCAGTAGTCTGTATAAGAGAGCACATGCTGGTGGGCTGTGTGTAGAAACACACATGCTAGATTGCTTTTAAAAGTAGTGAGATAATGATGTTAATATGCTGTTCCTAGCCCCTGTGCACAAATATTGAATTTTTTATATTTCCTCATTGCACAGTGTTGAGTTCCGAGCATGATTCAGAAGGGCTTCATCTTTCACAGACTCACAGAATCTGATACAAATCCATGCATCACCACACAGGGCCATCACCCCACCCTTCTCTTCCAGACCCTGCACCCCATCCTAACCTTCACCTCAGACTGATCTAATACTTTCCTATAGACTAAATGAATTCATTATTAATGCGGCCCGGTAAGACATATATAAAGACTGCATGTGTTCATTCAAAGCCGGGTGTTTTGTTACTATCAGTTACCCAATGCTTCGCTCCACTGAACACTTTGCTTTGTCATTGTCGTGGAGCTGCATGATCACTGCCTGTGTGCCAGGTTGCCAGATTAAGCTATTTCACCCATTTGCTATATTTACATGGGCAGGGAACGGAAAATCGCCTTTCCTTGCATTCTCTTGCCGTTTGGGTTAGTTTATAAACGGAATTCATATGTTTGTTTACCTGCATTAGGCTATTTAATTTCGGTTCTTGAGTTTAGAGAAAGTAAAACAGCCTGACTAAATCTAAAACAGGAGATCCTTGTAAACCATGAGCTCTCCTAACTTTGAATCGTCTAGTGACGGAAGATAAATTGGAATTAAATGGGAAGGATTGGTACTTTAGAAATTATTTAGGATTCTAAAACCATATACTGGAAAACACGTCGTTTTCTGATGATCTGGCAACCCTGAGCGGCACTGGACGCGCAGCAGACCGCACCCTGGCCTCCGCATCCGCTATAAACTGAGCGCAGCATCCTTCGCAGCATCATCTGCTAACAGACCGCCATCTCACGCAGCCAGTTGACCCAAAGCAGCAGCAACAACAACAACACGCACAAGAAAAACGACTCTTTTGGGGGAAACAGCTTTAGTGAAATTCAGAACCAAGAAATTGCCCGATTATCCAAGCGGCTCCGAAATATCCAGCTCCTGCTCGCAGCTTCACCCAGATATTAGAAGACTGCAAGTGTTTGCGGCATTCGAGGACCGTCCACAGGCTGCCACTTTTCCTCTTGGTGTCACAATATTCTTTGCTGATTAATCGTTTTTGCACATCTCTTCAGGATGACTGAGCCTGTCGCAGAGTGCAACATCAAGGTGCTGTGTCGTTTTCGCCCCCTGAATCAGGCCGAGATTCAGCGAGGAGACAAATTTCTCCCTACGTTTCAAGGAGACGACACCGTCACCATCGGGGTAGGGCTGTGTGTGTTTTCTTCCCAAAAGCATAATTTCGTAAATTAAGAAGTCTGTTTTGATTTTGATCATTTTAACCGAGATGCCGTACGCTAGTCCTGGATATCAGTCAAAAATAATAATCAGGCAAGATGACGGCCTGGATGACGTCATCACCGTTATTGTATAAACCTTTGCTGTAATAATGTTTTAGCTTGTAGCCTGTATGTTTGTCCCGTGTCTATGTTTTATGTAATAAGCAATATAACATGGGTTGTTATATTGCAGACAGGCTGGCTTTTAGCAGCAGTAGGCCTTGTCCTTGGTCCTGTTAGACGTTTTTTCCCCTTGTGCTTCCAGCTGGTCTGTTTAAATATCGTCATATCATGCTGATCCTGTCCACTTACTCGTTTTTACATATGTTAGTCTCCAAGTTTAGATTTCATAATTCAGCGCTCTTCAATAAGCCTTAGAATGGCCTATAAGAGGCAGTGGTGCAGCAGGGATGTGTAAAGAAGGATGACCTCAAATGCCAGACTTAATTAAACAATACAACTGAACAGGAATATTAAAACAGCTCAGGTTGGCTGAATCTTAGCACATTTAATTTAACACTGGTGCCATATTAGTGAATTCACTTGATGGAGGTTGGGCAGTGAGACAGTAACTGTAACTGCAGAAACCCAGCGTTGTAGATTCTCTTTGCTTTGGGAGTAAATTAATGCATGGAATTAGCCAAAGTTTATTGGCTCCAAATGAGGTTTGCTCTGCTCTGTGCACAGACAGACACTGGAATCGATTGTGAAATCTAGATGCAGTACAACGTGGCTCTCTTGGATGAGTGTACAGTATGGTAATGCATGTACATAAAAAGACCAAGTATTTGAGTATACCCTGCTTAATGTAATTCCAAATAAAATCTATCAGTTTAATACATTTTAAATATATGAGGAAAATGTCAATAAAATATAAACTCTAAATCCTCAGTACAACGTTTATGGCTAAAAGACTGTAACACTAGTAACGCTATTCCTGAAAATAATTTGTGGAACCGTTTTTTGTAACTTAATATGGATGTTTGGCTTGATATTGAGTTACAGTGCATGATTTGTCTGACTGGCTCTGATATTTTTGCATCTTTAAGGGGAAGTCCTATGCATTTGATCGGGTGTTTCCCACCAACACCACCCAAGAGCAAGTCTACAACACCTGCGCCAAGCAAATTGTTAAAGGTAAGGCCAGAATTGTTTATATATTAGCATAATACAAATTCAATCAACTGTATTTTGGTACCAGGGCCAAGCATATTATGAAATCAAGGTCCTAAGTTCTAGGTTTTGAACATTTTCAAAACTTCTATGATTGTTTTGTCAGGGTTTTTTTTATGCATTTTTGGTCAGTTCTGAGTAAGTCAGATGAAGTGATGTTCAGTAATTTGAACCCTTAAGGGTTGGTTGCATTGCGGGAGAACAGTATAGTTTACCAGAGCCTGTCTGTCAGAACGTGTTCCCAGTACAACCATTTTTAGAAAGCAAAAAACCTTTCTAAAAGTCTTTACTGTTTCATAAAGAGTAAAGACGACCCTCTTTTACAGGAAAATGCTCTGCTATAGAAATACTTTGTGAAAGGTTTTTACATAGAACCTTTAGGGATGTCCTAGGTTTAATCTTTTTTTTTTCTAAACTTCTATTACAACACATTTTATAGCATACACATATATAAGGGTACCATATCGATATCTCTAGTGCAGTTGCATTGAATTTTTAAGCATGTGTAGTGATTATCAGAACAGAATGTGTATGAGATGAGACAAATTGTAAATATAGCTACATGGAACATGAATTATACAATATGTCCACATACACATACACACACAGGGACAAACACACACAGCAAATTTAAATCTAGGAAATCTCTGACTCATCAGTAAATCTGATTTTAGGGTGGTCTCATCGCTTAGGTAATGATGACTTAATCGTGCAGGGGAGGTATGTGGAGAAATGAATGAAGACACGTCATGTGATTCTATCATTGCCTTGTGCCAATGAAACAGTCAGAAATGCTAATTTCCTGCATGTAAACCTTGTTACTTAAATCAAATATGTTCAAGGCAATAAATGGGAAAAAAGGAAAGTTTAATTTTCTTTATTGTGTGTGTGTGTGTGTGTGTGTGTGTGTGTGTGTGCGCACTCCTGCAGATGTACTGGGAGGCTACAATGGCACTATCTTTGCTTATGGACAAACATCTTCTGGAAAGACTCATACCATGGAGGTAAGAGACCACTTAGCCTGCTCTTAAGTAAGCCCGGTGCTATTGCCACCCCAGAGCTCATTCTTTTCCTATAAACGCACATCCTTAAAGGTTTTATTCCTCTTATACAACAGCATTTTTCCAACAATTAAAGTGTGTATTTTTATTTACAAGGAATACTTTTGATCTGTATATAATTACATTTAATGTTGTGAAACCTCCATGAACTAAGTTACATTCTGTCCTACAGCTGACATTATGCACAATAACCTTTGTAGTCGAGAGATTAAGAGTGTTGCAGCATAATTATACTTAATGCAATGCATTGTTATAATGCATGGTTCAAGAAAACAGTGCACAAATACCATCTGTGTTTTTTGTGAATCCAAATGACAGAATCTAAAGCCAAGTGCATAGATGAATAGGAATGTTATGAATGCTAAGGATATACTACTGATTTGCTGTAATTAACACATGCTGTCTCTGCTCTCCAGGGCAGCCTGCATGACCCTCAGCAGATGGGAATCATACCCCGCATCGCTGAGGATATTTTCAACCATATTTTTTCAATGGATGAAAACCTGGAGTTCCACATTAAGGTAAACACACATTTATTTTGCCGTCCTGCTAGAGACCTCCCACTGCCATTATTTATGCATTTCATCAATGTTATGCTTAAATCTAAACCTACTCCCAGCCTTAATATCAGTTAACAAAAGGAAACAATTTAAAAGAAAAATCTGGAGAAGGTTTGGTACCTGCCAAATGTCTCCCACAAGGTTAAAATAAAAACAAAACTATTATATATTTGGATATATGAGTAGTGTATAAATGACATATTAATGATGCTATATGTAAAATTCTTTGCAAATGGCTTAGGCACCCTATTATTTTTATGTAAAATTTTTGTTATTGATGTTCTGATGTTGTTGATGTTCTGATGTTGTCTGATGTTGATGTCTGTTGTTGAAGTTCTGTATTATTGTACAAAAAAGATTTCATATTTCATCGACTGCCACACTTTCTTTATTTTTTGCATGTGATACCCAGCAGCCTTCATTATGTTTTTTTTTTAAGTGGTCTGTTATTTAATGTGTTGCTTTTGTTACTGACTAAAGATTTTTGTGTAACATTGCATTTTTTGTTGGGAAAGTAACATTTGGTAATATAAAATGTTTTTGTACTGACTCATTAATACAGAACTCCAAAAAAACATGTAAGGGGGCATGCCATACCGGGGCCGAACACTAGGGGCTGTGGTGGCATGGCGCTCACTGTATGTGATCTTCATTTCCCAGTTCCCCTGGCGCCAATCAAGCTAAATCATGGTAAAACCCCTAAAGGGGTTTTGAGCAGTGCCTCTTGTCGCACCTTTCACTTGGTATTTGGTAGTGCTGCGGCACAAACTATCAGGGCAGGTTTCAGTAAGCCTTTGTAGAGGTCTCAAAGAGGTAATAAAATTGCTTTCAGGGTCAGTTCTGCTTTTGGTACGACTCCTTTGGCTTTTCATTTTGCCTCATGGGCTTGTCTGCCACCCACTCTAGTGGGTTTGCCTGCTGGATGCCTTCATATGTTTAAACTATTTATAAGATAAGTCATTTAAGAAAGCACTTTTCTTTTGTTTTCCCCCGGTGTTTATTAAATATATATCCTTTGTTTGCTTTTGAGTTTTTTTTCTCCCCTTGAACACCTGCTCACTTAGTGCAGTAGTCACTCACTAGTTAGCTAATGCTTTTTTAAAATGTAAATTTTATATGTATATATACACATATATACATATCAACACAGAAAGTTGCAACAACAACTGGGAACGTTGCCTGTGATGCGCAACTGTTTGATGCTGTCCTTGGAGCTGAACACAGAGCTGAAGGTGCAGGATTCCCAGTTGTTGTTACACGTTTCTGTGTTCATAACGTTTGAACCACAAGAGAAATTGTAAATCTGATTTCTGAGACAATTCTGATTTTCTCTGACCTCCTACATGACCACCTTCCCATTGGAAAAACTTTCCCTTGATTCAATATGGCAGCTTTCCAGAAGGCAGCCACATTCTGGACATAGCCTGAAAGATAGGTCCCCTCACCCATTACTTGCTGGGATATTCAGATATGTCATTTTTCCTTTAATTTCTGAAATATAAGGGTGTCCTGAGACATTTGACTCACCCTGTGTATGTACACTATATTGCCAAAAGTATTCACCCGTCTGCCTTCACATGTATATGAACTTGAGTAACATCCCATTCTTAATCCATAGGGTTTAATATGATGTCAGACCACCCTTTACAGCTATAACAGTTTTAACTCTTCTAGAAAGGCTTTCTACAAGGTTTAAGAGTGTGTTTATGGGAATTTTTGACCATTCTTCCAGAAGCGCATTTGTGAGGTCATACGCTGATGTTGGTCGAGAAGGCCTGGCTCACAGTCTCCACTCTAATTCATCCATGTCTTTATGAATCTTTCTTTATGCACTGGTGTGCAGTCATGTTGCACCAGGAATGGGCCATCCCCAAACTGTACCCACAAAGATGGGGGCATGAAATTATACAAAATCTCTTGGTATGCTGAAGCATTAAGAGTTCCTTTCACTTGAACTAATGGGCCAAGCCCAACTCCTGAAAAACAACTGCACACCATAATCCCCCCTCCACCAAACTTTACACTTGGCACAATGCAGTTAGACAAGTACATTCTCCTGGCAACCGCCAAACCCACACTCATCCATTAGATTGCCAGATGGAGAAGCGTGATTCGTCACTCTAGAGTCCACTGCTCCAGTGGCAGTGTGCTTTACACCACTGCATCTGATGCTTAGCATTGTGCTTGGTGATGTAAGGCTTGGATGCAGCTGCTCTGTCATGGAAACCCATTCCATGAAGCTCTCTACACACTGAAGTTTGGAGGTTGTAGCAATTGACTCTGCAGAAACATAGTGACCTCTGCGCACTATGCATGGTCTACCACTTCATGGCTGAGTTCCTGTCGTTCCCAATCGCTTCCACTTTGCTATAATACCATAGACAGTTGACTTTTAAATTTTTATTACTGAAGAAATTTCACAACTGAGAGATTACAGCACAGCCTTCCCTACACTTTGGTCTGCTTCCATCCCCACACCGTAACAAAACATCAGTAATAAAAGTTGTACCTAAGTACCTATTATCATGATTCTAGTACAAAAATTATGATTCTGGTTCATATCAGGATTCCTTTACAATTTTACAAGTTTGCAAATACCACACCACACCATACCATTCTATACACCATACCAACTCCATACCAACATTTATGTCTTTATTAGGTGTCCTACTTTGAGATCTACATGGAAAAGATCCGGGATCTTCTGGATGGTCTGTTGTCTTTGTTTATTTTTTAATTCTTCTTCAACCATACACTAATGTCCTTCACCACTTTATTTACTTGTCCTTTCACTTCCTATGTGTAGTCACCAAGACCAACCTGTCTGTACATGAAGACAAGAACCATGTCCCCTATGTTAAGGTAAGCAGTCTCATACATTACATCTAAAGATTTTGTATCTGTGTATCTGTAAGTTCAGATCTGACCATTGCTTGGTACTCGCTTTCAGGGTTGCACTGAACGTTTTGTCTCAAGCCCAGAAGAGGTGATGGACATGATTGATGAGGGAAAGTCTAACCGCAGTGTTGCTGTCACCAGTGAGTCTTTTAACACACTAATTGCAGATGAGTTAGTCCGAGCGTGTGGATTGAATTTGAATAGCTTTGTTTATCATGTACTTGAATCTAATATGAGGTGATGACATGGCATGTGAGAGATTACAAAATTAATTAATGAAACTTAATAGTTTCTACTGGTTTTATCATTGGTCATGCTAAAATAAAATAGCACAGTGGCTCAGTGGGTAGCACTGTTGCCTCACAGCAAGTGGTCCTGAGTTCGATCCCCAAGTGGGGCAGTCTGGGTCCTTTCTGTGTGGAGTCTGCATGTCCTCCCTGTGTCTGCATGGGTTTACTTTGGGTACTTTTTTAAATTTCCTCCCACTGTCCAAAAACATGCAAGTTAGGTGAATTGGATGTATTTAAAAAATGCGCTATAATCCTGGTGTGAGTGGGTGAATGGATGGTGCTCTGTCTTGGGTGTTGTCCACCCCATTCAGTCCCGCAGGGGGCTGTGGTCTCCGGTTGAGAGTACACTGTACGCAATTGGCTGCCGCTTATCACCAGTGTGTGATTGGTGTTAAAGTTGTATGTTGACTTTAAAGCCTCCTTGAGTTGCTATATAAATGTAACTTTCATTCATTCAATCAAAATATTGTTTATGGTATCTTAACGAGTCAGCGACACATGGGGTATGGGATAGCCAATGTTTCTCCAGTATCTATGAGCATTTAAGTTAAAATAAATAATTTCAGCTGGTGGTCTCTCCCAATAGGTTCCCAATACATTCCCCGAATGCCAAAGTTATTGCCTTTAAAAAGGTTAGTGAGATTAAAAACAGCACTAAGTGATTTTATTTTTATGCTGAAACCATCTTTTTCAAATAACAGCTACAAATAAGGTCCTAAACTTAGAACATGGTATTCAAATGAGCTAAATGAGCATAATTGCATATTAACTCATTTGACATTATTTATAAGATTTCTACCTAACTAGATCATTACATTATGAAGTTTTTTTAAATATCCAAAAATGTATCTAAAGAAATATACACATTGATAAATGCTCACATTAGCATATAAATTAAGTTATTTGGTGAACTGGTCTGCTCTGATATTGTTTATTATTGATAGACATAGAGAGCATAGAGAGATACTGTAGCATCGCTAACTGCATTGGTTGCTAGTTTTCTGTGTTGTTGCTCAGTAGTGGATTGGCAGCTATATAGTGATTTTCCCCTGCAGTACAAAACCCTGTGTGCTGTAAGGATGCAAGATGCATCAAGCCTTTTCTACCTTTTCAGTTTTAAAACATTAATTTCGGAATGTTCAGTACTTCCAGGTCTTTATTTCAACATAGTGACGTTGTTTTTCCTAGCCTAACCATATTACACATGCTGATCATCAAGATTGTCAGGACCTGTACACTGTTTAACATGATAAAAGCATGACTGAGGTGAATCAACCTGGATTTCATTTCATGAAGAAGCATGCTCACTGCAAACTTTACTCATTACAGTCACCAAAACATCATCCTCATTATAGTATCATAGAGTGATTGTGCTTTTTAATGTTACAGATGCAAATATTATTGGTCATTGGTAAATTACTTTAATTTTCCATACAAAAATATAAGCATGCATTCGGAAAGCTATGGTTTGCAAGAGTTTGAAAGTATCCAACCAAATAAAAAACTACCCCCTCCTTTAAGGCCTCCCTCCAAAGCCATACCTCCAAAACACATGAATGTGCTCTGCTGTAGGTCGAATACATAAGAGAGAGAGAATGGGGGAAAGGAGCATGTTGTTGTCTCCCATATCTGTAACTACCTTATTAACCTTATTATCATGAAATAAATAATGTGTAACAGCAGCACTGAGAGTATTTCATGTCTCACCAGTGTTAAAGCTGCAATAACCACACATTCCCTCTCCAGCCTCTCTCTCTCTCTCTCTCTGTCTCTCTCTCTCTCACTTTCTTTCTCTTGCCTTCTGACACACAATCACATAAATGCGCACACATACACACATGCAGAGCATAGCCAAGAAAACATTTTATTGAGAAATCTTAGGAAATGAGCAAAATACTTACGAATAAGGCTTCTTCCATAAACATTAATTAAATGTCTCCAAACAAAAAAACATAACATCAACATTTATAAGAATTAGATTCTCCTGTGACTAATGCACTAGCTTTAGCAACATGTCTATCTAGCCTTGTAGAAGAGTCCAGTCATGTGCACTGAGTCATCCAGTCATTTAATTTGGGCCAAACAAAATGATTGGATGGGCTTTTTACAGCCTTGCGACGGTCATACATAGATTTTTTTTGTGTCAGAGTATTTGATTTATTGACTGCTGTTGCAATATAAAGAGTATTAAAAACAAAAAAAACAATAACCTACCTTGAAAGATGTCCCCTAACCCTAGGAGAAACCATATTATACTCTGCAGTTATTAGAACTACTATGGAAAACATTAACTAATGGTTACATAATTAAATTAACAAAATTAATAATGCTATGTTGTATTGTTGTAAAGTTAATTTAAATGTCTGGTAGTGTGACAACCCAGTACTGTTATTGGTGCAGTCTGCTTAATTAACTGGATTTCTACTAATATAGAGCTCTCGGGCAGTCTGTTTTTCTCTTATTCATTTACAAATGACTGAGTGGTTAATCAAACCATGGTACATGACTCATGCTTGTGAAGCCAGTGTTCCCTGGAAGTCAAAGCAGAATACCCACTACATGCTC
Source organism: Leptodoras nelsoni (assembly GCA_028566375.1). NCBI lineage: Eukaryota > Metazoa > Chordata > Actinopteri > Siluriformes > Doradidae > Leptodoras > Leptodoras nelsoni. The sequence goes on along the minus strand of JAOVVG010000036.1, from coordinate 9,107,586 downwards.
ACTGGCTCAGGATTGACCACCTTAACGACACAGTGTCTGACACAGAGATGCTGATGCTGACAAAAGCTGCTGATGCTGACGCTGATATTAAGTTGGTAGATTTAGGCCTTCATCAAAACCGAGCCAAAGAGCAGCAGCCTAAATAGCACACTACTCACATTCCTGACAACTAATAAGCATAATAAGATAAGATAGTCTTTTAATAGTCCCATAGCACGGAAATTCATAGTGTTACAGCAGCACAGGGATAGCAAGGCACTCAATAATAGAAATATGTAGCAAACTATGTATTAACAATATAAACATAGACTATAAACATAAAAAAGACTGAATAACACTTGAAAAACCCATAAAACCCATATTGCACATGGAATATTGCACATATGGTATGGTATTGGCATGTATATTTATGTATATTTACATATAAATTTACATTCTGCATTCTGTAAATGTGTAATGAAATGAATGTGTATGTGGTTTACTGGGAGAAATGTTGCTGGTACAGTCTAACAGTAACAGGAAGGACAGACCTGCAATAACACACTTGGAGTGAAGCAGCTGGTCACTGAAAAAAGTGCACACTGCTTCTAGTCTCATGCATGGGGTGAGAGTCATTTTCCAACATAGATGCTAACCTAGTTCACATCCTCCTTCCTCCCACCATTTGCACTGAGTCTAAGGGACTTCCCAGGACAGAGCTGGCCCTGTTAATGAGTATATCTAAATCTCCTCCTATCTGCAGTTAAGATTATGTTGCCCCAGCAGACCACTTCATAAAAGATGGCTAACGCCACTACTGTGTCACTACTGTGTCCTCAGGAAAGCCCACTGCACTCCAAATGACCTCAGTCTCCTAAGCAGGTATAGCCTGCTCTGTCCTTCCTTGTAGAGTGCACTAGTGTTATCTAACCAGTCCAGGGTATTGCTGAGCTGAACACCCAGGTACTTATAAGAGTTCACTTTCTCAATGACTGTTCCCTGGATGTTCACTGGTAGAGGGGGGTGTCTTTGCTTGCGGAAATCCACCACCAGTTCTTCGGGCTTCCCTGTGGTGATCTGGAGGCGATTCTGCAGGCACCAGTCCTTAAAGTCCTGGATCAGTTTTCTGTATTCTCTGTCACCCTCATTTGTGAGCCTATGATTGCTGAGACGACAGAGAATTTCTGTATGTAGCAGTTGTATGTGTTGAAGTCTGCAGTGTACAAGGTAAAGGGGAACAGTGCCAAGATTGTTCCCTGTGGTGCCCCTGTGCTACAGACCACCCTATCAGACACACAGTCCTTGTGTACTGTGGTCGTTTGGTGAAATAGCCCAGGATACCCAAGATAGATAGGTGATGGTCCACCCCTTCATATTCCAGCTTGTCTCTAAGGAGCTCAGACTGTATGGTGTTGAAAGCACTGGAGAAATCAAAGAACATGATTCTCACAGTGCTCCCAGGATTCTCCTGGTGAGAAAGAGCTCTGTGTAGGAGGTAGATAATAGCATCATCCACCCTGATGCCAGGCTGGTAGGCAAACTGAAGTGGGTCCATAGATGAGCTTACCATAGGATGGAGATAGATAAGGACCAGCCTCTCCAGTATCTTCATTAGGTGCTATGTCAGTGCTGCCAGCCTGTAGCTGCTGAGGTCCTTTGGATGCAGCATCTTTGGCAGTGGGATCCACACAAGATGTTTTCCACAAGTTGTGGTACTCTCCCTAGATTCATGCTCATGTTACATCTGTACTCAACTACCCACAGAGCTGGACTGCACAGGATTTGAGGAGCCTGGCACTGATGCTATCCGGTCCTGCAGCATTGCTTGTCTTGATATTCCTGACCTTATTTGTTGCCTGGGTCTTTGTGAAGGTCAGATTGGAGTTGGAGTGTGTGAATTGGGTTAGGGTTGTCAGCAGGAAAACCAGTGGGGGGTGACTGTGAGCTGAAAGTTGTGTGGGGGGGTTTCAGCAGGGACAGGGGTGGGTGCAGGTGAGTGATCAAACCTATTGAAAAATAGATTGAGTTCATTCACCCCCTTCTGGTGCTATACCACCTGGGAGTCAGACTTCCTGTGGCTGGAGATTTTAAGTCTTTTCAAGACTCTGCTGACATTATTCTGCTGCAGCTGTTCCTCCATCTTCCTCTTTCCCCTCATAGATCTTCCTTCTCAGGTTTCTCTGCACAGCTCTCAGCTCCTCCTTATCATCTGACTTAAAGACCCTCCTTTTTCTCCTTCAGAAGAGCCTTTATATCTGGCTTGATCCAAGGTTTGTTATTGGAAAACCTTCAAACAGTTACACCATCTATCATTCACTAGAGTTTCTGACTTTTCTAAATCCTGAGGACAGAGCCCCTCCCTACACTCGACCATTAGGTGATTCTCAGCAGCCCTTTGTAAT
>JAOVVG010000036.1:9059550-9078730 GCA_028566375.1 Leptodoras nelsoni | reverse complement strand
CTACGATGGATTAGCGCCCTGTCTAGGGTTGGTTCCTGCCCTTGCGCTCAGAGTTGCCGGCTGGGCACCGGTTCCCCTGTGACCCCATAACTGGGAATAAGCGGTACAGATAATGACTGACTGACTGATATTTAAGGCCATACATAACCTTGCCCCCCTTATCTGTCAAATCTTCTTCAAATGGCAACTTCTACTCGCTCGCTCAGATCCTCCTCTTCTATTCATCTCTCTGTACCTTCGGCTCGTCTGAGTACCCTATCTGAGAGCTTTCAGCCACTCTGCTCCCAAACTCTGGAACTCCTTCCCACCTGACATCTATAATATTGACTCTCTTCCTCTTTTCAAATCCAGACTTAAAACTCACCTGTTTAAAATAGCCTATTCTTAGTCATTGGCTCTCTGTTGAATTTCATGTGTATTTTGTTTTGTTTATATTTTGTAAATGTCCTGTCATTTTTTTTTTTGTCTTCTTTACATTCTGTGTCCTTGAGTGTCGAGAAAGGCTCTTTAAATAAAATGTATTATTATTATTATTATTATTATTATTATTATTATTATTATATTTATTCTTGATTTTAAAAAATTATTAGATTTGTCTGTGATAAATTTATTCAAGTTCTTAAATCAGACTTTTTGTCTTAGATTAAATAGTAAATATGACCATTATCCCTTTTTCACAAATCAGCTATGCACTTTTGCTTGACAGTTGAACAGAGTGGGCCATTTCTTCTTTTGGTTTATATACAAAATCTACCGATGATAGTATTTTAAAAAAGTAATACTAATATCTAAAAGTTCAGTTTTTTTCAGGTGAAATAGGGGTTTGTTCACGTAAACCAGGGCCTGTTTGATGCGTAAGTGATCCAAGTGCCTGCTTAGGTCCCTGTGACTACCAGAGGGTTTGAAATGGTTTTTGTGGTAATGTTATGTCAATGACAATCATTCAAAAATCCAATATTAAGTTTACAAGTTGGTGTTGTATTCATGTGCTCTATAATGGACATTAACTGCATTTTTATGCAAGCACAGTCAGTCAGACTAATGTTAGGTTACAGTCCTCTCCTCTGTGTATATTGGATAAGTAGCAAAAAAGTAAAAGGACACAGAAAAGGACATATTCTTGTGGAGCAGAGAAAAGAAAGAAGATGAAGACAGAAGAATAGGAAAACAACAAGATACAAGAATATTTGCATGACTACTTGCAGTATTTTATTGACAGCTGTATTGTACATTGTGTTGGTGGCACAGAGGCAGCAGGAAACCCCAAAATTAAGGCTCGGTCTGGCCCTGATGTAAACCATGTCAAATAAAAATTTGCCAGAATCTTAAGGGAAATTATATTCTGGAACTGACCACAGGAAACAATGTTTATGCTTTTTATCCAGCTTCATCCCAAACTTAATGAGACTAGAATGCCATGTAGTACAGCACACCAGCACAAACATTCCGGGGTTTTGCTTGTTTGTTTTAATCCTGATCAGTCCTTTGCAGGGCAGCAGCATAAACAATTTAAAGAAATTGCAGGAAACAGCAAGATTCTTTTTTTTATACTTTTAATACTATTATTTTAAGCATGTGTGTACGATTGGATGGATATTGAAGAAGAACAAAATAAATGTACACTGAAGTACCTGAAAAACTGGTATGGGAGCCTATGCAAAATACATAGCAACACCACCTATGCATGTCGTTGGTTGCATCCAGAAGTGTGTATATAAAGTGATAGACATCTAAGGAAGATTCTAGAGTTATTTCCACTGTCAGATTGGCATGGTTTAATAGTTGGAGCTCATGAGATGGGTCACAGCATTTCGAAGGTAGAAGCAAAGTTTGGATTTTGACTTGTGAGCATTTCAAGGGTGTACCGTGACTACAAGAATTCTTACAAGAAATCTTATGCATTTCTTTAATCAAAAGCTTTTTTTAAGATCATTGGATAAAAATCATTCCAAAGGTAAGTATGATGTAATGAACAAGAGCCTAAATGACAGAGAAACGTGATCATGTTACAGATTAGTTTCATAGCTCAGAATATCTTTATAATGTGAATAATTAAAGAAGTATTAAAGAACATTGTTGGGGTTTTTTTTACAGTTCATATGTGTTTTACGTGGTTTAACTGTAATCCTGAAAGGATGGCGGGTCGTCAGTGTGCTGGTGTCCTGCTGGCGGCGACATTCCCGCCTGCCCTCGTGCGCGCGCCTCTCCAGCGCTGGAGCAGAGCAAGAAGAAGGACAAAGAAGCGGAAGGGGCGGGACGCGTGACGCAATATGTGGTCAGGGGTGAAAGTTGATTGGAGCGCGTTTCGTTGTCTTTGTACGAGGAGAGTGGAGTCTGATCACGCAATTGTGTGTCTTCCCTCTTCCCCGAATCCTCTCTAAATTCCCTCCCGAACCTTTCCCCTTTTTACCCTATAAACCCTACCCCTCCCCTGAACTCATCGCCAGGGTTGGAACAGGTATGAGAACACACATTTGTCTTTCGTTTATTTATTTAGAAATCGTCGTTGGTATTTTTTGTAGAACTACGGCAAGATCATCGGGCAGAATGCGTACGCACACTAGGCCTCTGCGGATGCGAGCTAACCTTGCTAGCAGGCTAAACCTCGTAATATTCAGATGTGGGTTTTTTTTCGAGGTTATCGGTTTCCGCGACATTTGATGATGGGGTTATAATTTACTTTGATTTTAGCTTCTTGTTTAGTCGACTTTTATGTGCGTAGTCTAGTTTGAGACTAGCAGCTAGTGTTAGCCGGTGGTGTGGCTTGCTAAGCTAAGATGCGCTTATCGTGACACCTAATGGCTCGCTAGCTGACCAACTGAGCGCACTGCTCAAATTACTGTTGTGGTATAGGAAAATCGGCTTTAACACAAGTCGTCTGTGCCAATTATTAAAGTACGATAGTAATATTTCGATTCCGGGTCATTCCATGAAAGTTAGCAGATGGCTAGTAGCGCTGGAGTCGGGCTATTATGGCTGCTTGTGTGCGGCGTGACGTCATGACGTATTATTGCCGTTTTGCGCCACGCGAGATGGCCGCGCTGATGGGGGACTTCACACGTTTTGGCCTTTTCCTGTTCCTCCATATTTTACATGGGTGCCTGTCTATCTGCTGTTTACTCCGTGTTTAGCCTGTTTTTTTTTGTGAAGGTAACTAGACATCCGGGCATCTGCCTGAGCCTAGATTAACGCAGCTAAGTGCATCTGAGGACGCTGCGTCCATCACTCCTCAGCCGCACGCGCCTGGTTGTTTATATCGCATTCAGTGCAAACAAAAAGCCTTGCTTTACGTGCTTCCTTCACAACTCGGAAGATCGTAACACCTACGAGAACGTAAGTGGCTGCTTGCTGAACAAACGGGAATGGGGGCCTAACCGTAGGAGGTGTAAACACAGCTGTGCACGGAGTAATTTCTAAGACCCGGAAGGGTGCGAGCGCGCGGCATTGTTCACGTCCTCGCGTATTTTGCGTACAGCTGGAGGATTTAAAGCAGCGTCCGCTAGATGCCGTTTCAGACCTCAGACATGACCGTTTCTCCGAAAAACTTTCTGAGCTGTGGCTTAAATCTTTATAATTACATCTATATAATTCTCACCGTGCGTTAAAAAATTATAATCAATAAAATCTATATGAGTAGTACTCGGAACACTTTCCGGTAGGTTTTGTAGGATTCCCAAACGTACTGCAATATGAAAGCCTAATGATTTGTCTAGAGTAGTCACGTGGTGCCGCACCACCCCTTCCCCCCGGTTCCAAGTTTGCGCTGGGGTTGTATCACGTGGGCGCGTCCCGTTTATTTCTGAGGACGCACACGAGCTTCGCGCCAAACGGGTATATGGATAGGGAGGGGTAGCCATCTTGTGTAGCAAATAGAAATCTCTCAAACCCTCCTCAGCTGTAAGTCACGTTGGAGAAACATATCTACCAAGTAACTAAAATGTACTTCAGGATCATGTAAGTTTTTTTTTATTTTTTTTTATTTATTTTTTTTTTTGTTGTGCTATTTACAAGCTAAGTAACTAGTTTGAGTGAGCTAATCCTCTGCTTCAGCAAACCTGCTACTGTAGTGTGTTTTTTGAAGCACAAGTGTGATCTGGATTCACTTTATTATATTTAAACCTGTAAACAACTTTGTCTCCTTCTTTTCCCCCCACTTTGGTTTGATTTCAGGTTATTACTACTGTCGATATGCATTCTAAACGAGTATGTAGCTGAATTTAAAAAAAGACTGTCTTATTTATATTGCTCGTGAGTTCTGGCATGGACCACTGAGCTGCAGGACAGACAGAAGTCGCACGTCATCACCTTCACTGACAGAAAATGCAACCGAGGTCAAGCTGAAACGTGTGAGTGATCTGGCAACGATGATGGAGGTTTCACAACCCAGCTCATTCGCAGAGAGAGAGTGATGTGCGCTCTGGGCTTCTCCAAATGCCCCACACCGCTTACTTGGAGCACTGAATTTCTCTTCTGTCTACCGTAACTGAATTACCTATTTTTATTTGGTAATGTGTAGATATGTACAGTACTGTGCAAAAGTCTTGGGTATGTATTATTGTGTTGTACTGCATTATTGAGTCAGTACAAAAAGATGTAATATTTCCAAACATTGCTTTTCCAACAAAAGTTCAATGTTGCACTAAAATATTTGTAAGTCAACACATTACATGACAGATCACTTTTCAGATAAAAAACATAATGAAGGCTGCTGGCTTTTGCTGCAAAAAAAAGAAGCAAGTGTGACAGAGTCTCCAGAAGAGCTGCAACAGATTCTCCGATATGCTCAGCAAAACTTACCAGTTAATGTCCTTATAAAACTGAACACATTGTACCTAGGAACACTGTTTAAGAAAAGGGCACACAAAATATTGACTTCCTTTAATAACTTTATAGTGTTTTCTTTTATGCAGAAACATTATTATTTTTGAAGACATTTTTGCTTTACAGTGAGTCTTTGCATGTGCCTGAGACTTCTGCATCGTACTGTACAGTAATTAGCTGGTTAGTTTTACTGGGCATCTTGGGGAATCTACCGCAGCTCTTCTGGAGACTTTGTCACACTTTTTTTGGCATGTAAAACCCAGCAGCCTTTATGGTTTTTTTTTTTTTTTGTCTGAAAAGTGCTCTGTTATGCAATTTGTTGCTTTCGTTACTGGCATACAAAATTTGTCGTATACAAATTTTTGGTGGAATAATAACGTTTGGAAATATATAAAATCTTTTTTTTATTACTGACTCAGTAATGCAGAACCCCATTGCAGAAAAAAAACCCATCAATATCAAAAGTTGTACCTAAAAACAGCACATGCCTAAGACTACTGCACAGTACTGTAGATCTTTTAAAAGCCATGCTTATTGTAATGGTTTATCCTTTAATGGCCTTCATTTAATTCGGTATATTTGAATGGTTCAACCCTCAAGTTTGCTGGCTGAGTTTGACAGCGCTGCAGGTTATTTATGGGCAGGGCAGTGTTGTGAGTAAGGTGGTGGGGTTTGATCCTGTGCTCGGGTTACTGCTTGTGCCGAGTTTCACCTGTTCTCCCTGTCTTCACATAGGTTTTCTCTGGTTTCTCAGCACCTTCCAAAAACAAGCATGTAGGCAGATTGGCTATTCTAAATCGGCCCAGCGTGTGAATGCAGTGCCCTGCAGGAGAACGGAATCCCATCAGGTGTCAATACTTTCACCTCACACCCAGTGTTGGCTCCGGACTGTCCGTGGCCCTGAGCAGGATGAAGTGGTTACTGAAAATGAATGACTGATTAATAGCCAGTGTGCATTTCAGTCTACGTTGAGTTTACATTACTGCTGACTAATTCTTTTGCCCTTGCAAGGCTTCATCTGTCAACTGAACTTGGTATCATAAAAGAATGGAGCAACTCAGTAACAGTGTAGGTGTAAACAATAACAGCTTCAGTTTAAGAGGCTTCTAAAGTGTCAGTCTATTAGTGTTTGGAGCTGGTTAAATCTTGCACTCGATGTAGCAGATAAACACTTCACATGCTCTTTTGGTTGTACATCATGAAATGTTTTTTGTTGGGGGGTGCATTTAGTACATACTATTAAGTCATAAGTGGCCATTTGAGTCATAAAAAAAAAAAAATCTTAACACTTGTTTCTCTCCTTTTTCTTCCGTAGACTTGCCGTGTGAATGCTGCAGAGGCAATGCTGGTCACAAGTCAAATCGCGTTTAGAGATGGCATTTATTTTTTGATCCAGGGATTTGTTATTTTTCCTCTCTTTGGCTGTATGCCTATGTGGCAAATAACTGAATATGTGCCGAATGACCTGATTAATTTGATGGAAAGCAGGACTAGATACAGAGATTCAGTTACATTCTTTATCTGATATGGAATATAGGAGGAAGCTGTTTAAACGTATGAGTAACTCTACTGAGATTATATAAAGATTACATTAGTGTGAACCTGCTTACTGATGGGGGGGTTTTTTCCCCATTTGATCTGACTGAATGTTGTAGCTCCAGGTTTTTTTTGTAACTTGATCATTTGTCCTGCCTGGAAGGGGGAAGTTCATGGTGTTTGTTCATGATTCATAGTGTTTGTCTCTGCTTGTATTTTGTCACAGTGGGCCGTTCACCTGAGCAAACGGTAAAGCCATTGATGAATATGGACATTCAATTACCGTGTAATTGATGTAGAGCACCACACTTTACAAACCTGGTGCTGCTTTTGGCTTGTGGGCAGATCACATCTAGATCAGGTAGACACGTCTGGCTTTAATATTGAGGGGGCAAAGTTAATTAGTATGTCTAGATGAGATCATTGAAGCCTTTTCCTTATTAGGTAGGTAAGCTGTTGTGCTTAACATCAAATAAATGTAACTGGTCTTTTGGATTTCGTGATGCATGTGCTGGAAACATTGGCTTCAGGTTCTGGTTCATGTCAATGTAATTACATCACACAGTTGCTGCACATTTCTCATTCTGCCTCATCCCAGAGGTGTGCTATTGGATTCCAGGCTTGTGACTATAGAGACTATTAATGTATACTGATCTCCTTGTCGTGTTCATTGAACATGTAAGATTATTTTTGTTGCTGGCTGGTATAGTGTAGCCATTATACAAATTATATTGTGAATTATAGTGATAAAGGGATGCATATTGGTAGCCGAGATGCTAAGAGAAGATTGCTGTGGCATTCAAAGGACACTCATCTGGTATTAATATGCCCAGTGTGTGCCAAGCAAACATTCTGCATGCTATTATGCTGCCACCACCAGCCTGAACTGTAGACTCCAGGCAGGTTGGCTTCATGGAGTTGTGCTGTTGATGCCAGAGTTGGGCAACATTTTCCATTCTTAAATTGTCCAGTTTCAGTGCCCACTGTAGCCCCGGGTTGCTGTTTTTGGCTGGCAGGAGAGGATCTTAATGTTGTCTTAGCCCATCCACCTTAAGGTTCAATGTGTTGTGGGCCTCTGTTGTAAAAAGTGCAGTTGCTGCTTGCTTTGAAGACTGATTGTCAATAGATTCCCGATTATTATTGTGAATGGTTATGAAAATTAATGGTTTAAATAGAAGAAAACATGATGCCTGCAGCTTTAAGATTGACAAACAAAGCTTATGCTGTCTGTGTGTGTGCGCCCCCCCATGGAGTAGTCCTTTGCAAACCTTCATAGCCTGTGTTTGATTTTGGAGAAGAGAAACAAACCGTCTTTCACATTCACATCTGCTGAATAGTTGAAGCTGTTAATGTCTTCTGTCTCAAGCATGAATAGAGATTAAATTCTAGTGGTGAAACAGCATGTTTATCGGGCCTCCTTTTCCTCACAGGAATTCAGTGAGCATTTCTGTTGGTTTTAACACAGCACATGCGTAGTTTATAAAATGTTAATTCCATTTTATAATGAGCTTAGTTACAGCTAATAACTTGGCAGATTTATTTACAACCCTGTATTCCATACTTTGTTGGTGAGTAATTAAGCCAAATCAAACTTCCTGTAGGTTTTTGTGTTGCTTTAGTTTTTTGCTCTAATGATGTAGCATGTATACAACAACTAGGATGTATGTTTTTTGTTTGTTTGTTTTTTTAGCACAATTGGCACCTCTTTGTATGTTTTCACAATGACGTCTACTACATATTCTGTTAGATCCTGTTTGCAACCGGAATGTGCCTTCTGCCCAAGTTTATCTGGTTACCCAGAACAATAAAATCTACTCTATGTATGTTTTGGAATGTTGATGCAGGCGTGCTGCCTGTGCAGGTCTGCTTAGTACATTTTCACACTGCTCAGGGCTTCATGTACCTTTGAGGCTGATTATTGGGTGCTTATTTAGGTGAAAGGCAGTTAAAAGGAAAATGCTTCTGTTTTGAAGTCTGCAGCTTTGTGTTGAGCTACACTGGAGATTTCAAGCCTTGTCTTAAGCTGTATTACTTTCTGGCACAGATGTGAGCTGGCATATAATGTGCCTATTAGAAATTACTGTTACAAGGTTTTCAGGCCTAGTAGAGGAGAGGGACAAGCCTGTTTGATATGGGGTAATCAAATATTACCCAGTGCAACTAATGCAGAGTTCGCGTCACGCGGTTTTAGGCCCGATTTTCCACTCGCCTGTAGGTTTTGGAGGTCACGCCAGCTTGGGAGAAAATCGGCATTCACTCGGGGTTCATAAGTCGGCTCTTGATCGCGTAAATTGTTCAAAGACGTGATCCGAGAGTCCAAATCCTGTATTGTGTAAAGTGTTGTGATCAGGTTATGACTGGCTGTGAGTGCGGTGTTGAGCTACAGCCAATGAGAACGAAGGATACAGAGTGAGGGGAAAGGGGGAGGCGCTTGGAGCTTATAAAAATCAAAAAGCATGGCTTGTAATGGGCAGGCGTCTACATACTTTTGGGCCATGTTGGTATAAGCGCCACAACTTCATTAATTCAAGTTTAAGCAGAGTCTTTCCTGAAATACTCAGTTGCTTCAGGAGTGACTATAGACAAGGCTTTCAGGTTTTTTATTTATTATTAACATCAGAGCACAACAACTTTGATCGCTTGCTTGTTCACAATTTTTTTTCCCCCAAATAATGATAAACTCTGTTAAGCATGGTATTGTCTCAACCTCCTTGTCACTTCTTGGTTGTGTTTTTGTGATGAAATGTAGTTTGGAGAGCAAACAGACTCTTCAGCGGGTCACACCTGGTGAAAAACCGTGTAATGTGTGACCCCTGACCGCTGATCATTTCATGTAGTGTGTAACTGGTTAAGTTGGTGGTGTAGCGCTAAGTGGTAGCGCTAAGTGTAAGTGGTTGACATTTCAGCCTGTTGTCCTATTTTGTCTCTTGTTCTGATATCCAGTCACCAAGGAGTCATGTCCTAATGTATCTTGTTGGCTATGTTTATATGGCCGTATCAGATATGACATGTATGTGACTGAACAATATAAAGTATCATCTAGGCATGCAGGTACTTGAATGTAACAGGGTTTTCTACCTACCACATTCATCTCTTTCAGCCATGCTGATGAGGCTCCTCAGTAGAGGGGCTTTACTATGAACTGTGTGTCTGAACTAGCAATGGAAAATCATTCGGCTACTGTTTGTTTTAGTGTTTGGAAAACAATGCATGCTCTGTTTTTCCTGCAAAGTGTGTGGGTAATGCGTGCAGCAGTTTGTCAACTTTTTTACAATCGGACATTACAGGCTAGCAAACAAACTCAGGATAAGTAACGCTTGAGCATTACTAGAATAGCGGAACACTTGAATCTTTCTGTTTGCTGCTGCTGCTCTGCCTTGTCTGGAAAAGCCTTAATTGTACTCATAAGCCTTATAAGACACATTTCTCACAGTATGTAACACTTTTTGAAATAAATATGACCTACTTGGTCAGATTGAACTTGTTTTAAATGTGAAGTAGAATGAATGATAATTGTTCAGCTCTGTATGTATTCATTTGCCTCCTTTTTAAACTTTTAAGTTCCCAAATTCTGATGCTTTTGTGTTCGACAGGTTCAACAGTGCTGACCAAAGAGTATACAGTGGAACCAGGTATATCTCCAAAGCACAGGGATGGACTCCAGCGTGATTGAAGGTGGACTCAATGTCACTCTCACCATCAGGCTGCTTATGCATGGTAAAGAGGTTGGCAGCATTATTGGAAAGGTTAGTTCTCCCCTTTTTGTTTAATTGCTGTAATTAGGTGTACAGTTTGAATACTTCAGACAAGAGGAATGATGAATGCTATGTGCCAAAGAAAATTAGCCTGTGAAGTAGGCTTGTCAATATTGCATTACCCCCTACCCTCACCTGAGTTTTCATTTTGAAAATACATGATCTGATCATCCTGATATGATGCATTAAAAAGAAAATGAAGCATTTCCACCATTTCAGGTTGAAAGAGTAGGTGAGGGTGTGATATCAGATGCGCAGTCAAACCTGTTTGCCAGCAGCTGCAATCATGGAAACTCAACTGAATGCTGGATATTTAGATGATTCTGCAGTAATGCACAATAAAGAATAACAAAAACATTTTCTCTATAATCCTTTTATGTTTTCCACCAGTTTAAAACGGTTAATATACATGCATACATTACAAAACCCATCAAAAGTTTAGACACCTTCAAATTCAGTGTTTTTTTGGTTTTTTTTGTTATTCAAATTTTTCTGCATCATAGATTAATACTAAAGTCATCCAAACTATGAAGAAATACATATGGAGTTATTTAGTAAGCAAAAAAAGTGTTAAACCAGAATGTTTTATATTTTACATTTTTTTTACAACTAGGCACCTTGCTCAGTTGACAGCTTTGCACATCTTGGCATTTTCTTAGTTAGCTTTATGAGGAAGTCTTTCAGTTAACAGCTGTCTTGTCAAGAGTTCATTTCTTGCCCTCTTCATTTCAGACATCAGTTGTGTTGTGAAGAGGTAGAGTTGGTACACAGTGAATAGCCCTATTTGAATAATGTTCTAATCCATATTATGGCAAAAACGTCTCAACTAAGTAAAGAAATACGACAATCCATCATTACTATAAGAAATTAAGTTCAGTCAGTTGAGATGGTTTGGGATGAGTTAGAGTCTGACTGCAGAGTGAAGGCAAAGCAGCCAACAAGTGCTCAGCACCTCTGGGAACTCCTTCAAGCCTGTTGGAAAACCATTTCAGGTTAAACTCATGAAGCTGATTGAGAGAATGCCAAGAGTGTGCAAAGCTGTAAACAAAGCTAAAGGTGCCTACTGAAGAATCTAAAATCTGAAACATGTTTTGGTTTAAGACTTTTAGGCTTACTACATTGTTCCTTCATAGTCTATATGATTTCAGTATTAATGTACAATGTAGAGGGGGAAAAAAACTAAACATTGAATGTGAAGGCATGTCCAAACTTTTGTGTGTCTGTGTGTGAGATTCTAATGGAAGCAAAGTTGAACATCCATTGCTATAATTGGCTATTAACAAATTCAGAATTTTCAGTCGCATTGGTTAATGTGCCGTTTTATTACAGTGGGGAAAGACTCTTTTGACTCATTTGAGCGATAAATTGTACTAGCATACTTTGACATTCAATTGCAAAGTAAATATCTCACTGGCTCTCATGAGTAATCACGTAAAGACAATAAAATAATTATATTGCACAAGTCTACTGTGAAATGTTGTGTTGTTAATGCTCTTCCACCTCGCATATATTCATTATAAGACTGATGTGCAACATTAACTAGAGGCTTTTTCCTCTTCTGTAGAAAGGTGAGTCGGTGAAGAGGATGCGCGAAGAGGTGAGCATTATGGTTAATGCAAATCATTCAGATTATTTGCTTGAAGTTTTATTTTGAAAGTACTGTTCAAATTCACAAGTCTCTATATTAATTAGTGGAAGATCATTATTTCCATTAAATTACTGACCTAAATACCTGCTAGTGGTAATTTGTTTACTGTCACGCTCGCATCTTAACTGCTTCCTGTTCAGAGTGGAGCTCGCATCAACATCTCTGAAGGGAACTGCCCAGAGCGCATCATCACCCTGGCAGGGCCCACCACTGCCATTTTTAAAGCCTTCTCCATGATCATTGACAAACTCGAAGAGGTAAGCTTTAATATTCTGAAATTCTACACGTCTACGTGCATGCCCTGATTCTCAGCCTTGTTGATGTCATCTCACTGAAATGTAGTGTTTGCACATGCATGTTCCTGTTCCCACACCCTCAGTTTCAGAAATGGATGAATAGGTAAAGCGATGACTAGAACATCACAAACCGTGCATGTGGTGTTTGACTGATTTACTGAAATTAAAGCTAAAACAAAGCTACAAAATCTATGCAGCCAAGTTACAGAGGAAGCGAACAAATGAACAGGCAATAAATAAGCTATATTTGAAAATAATTTTAATGTGAACAGTAAAAATGATGGCAATGGCAGCTTTCTTTTGCTAGCTATGAGTTTCTTTGTTTGCTCATATTTACAGCAGGTTTAAAACCCACAAGCTGTTTAGTGTTTTTAATCAAATTCTGGTATTCTTTTAATTCATGACCATTATAATTTCTAGCTAGATCTTGGCCACCTCTCATTCCACGGTGGCCACCAATAAGAGCTTGGTCATCATGCCTCGAGCAAATATTCTTCGGTAGTTGCAGGTTGAAAATATAATTATCTACACTTGGAATGAAGCCATCTTTACAGTTGACACCTCTCCCCTTAATAGCAAATAGTCCTTAAAAGAAGTTGCCAGAGGTTCACAAAGCATTCAAACAACAAAAATTGGTGCTTTATCTCTTACTGTTAAGAAACCAGTGCCTCTGCATTGTCTTGAAAAAGATGGTAACCTGCAGCCATCTTAATGGAATAAAAGATTGTGTACATGCAAGAAAATAAGAGTTAAATTTAGCAGTGCTGTTCTGCTACTTGGTTGATAAAATATACATTAAAATGAAATTGCGATGTAAAAATTAATGCTGCTGTTGCTTCATTACTGTAAAGAGTCTGTAGTTAAACTAAACTGTTTCATAGGCAATACGTTTCCCCTTCCAGTCCACTTAATTTAGACTTACTGTTTTTGTTGTCTGGTCAATTTTCAGGACATTAGCAGCTCTATGTCCAACAGTACAGCCACCTCAAAGCCTCCCGTCACACTGCGTATTGTTGTGCCGGCCAGCCAGTGTGGCTCCCTTATTGGTAAAGGTGGCTGCAAGATCAAAGAGATCAGAGAGGTAAGTGTAAACATGTTTTGCTTCTTCTGATTACTCCTCTAACCCTTCAGTAGTTTTATATCCTATAGCTTGCTGTATGCCTTTAGTAGTTTGAATAGATGACGATGCATCACTTTCTCTGACTAGTCAACGGGAGCTCAGGTACAGGTGGCAGGGGACATGCTGCCTAACTCCACTGAAAGAGCCATTACCATTGCCGGGACACCGCTCTCCATCATCGAGTGTGTGAAACAGATCTGTGTTGTCATGCTGGAGGTAAACACTGTGGAGCTTCTAGTGCTGTTTACTAGTCCTCTGTGGAGTAATTATTCATATGCTCATAATCACTTGTGTTTGTACAGCTACTTCAGTGGAAAGAATTTATTTTCATTAATTTATGTTTTCATAATGTTTAATGAAATACTATTGTTAATCACAGTCTCTCTGTCTGTCTGTCTGTCTTTATTTATCTTTAGTCTCCTCCCAAAGGAGTCACCATCCCGTATCGACCCAAACCCTCAGGTTCGCCTGTTATCTTTGCTGGAGGACAGGTTAGTGCTGCTGTTAAGGAATTGCCCCAAATGTTTGTCAATTAGTATCCATAATGACTTTGTCCTGAAATTCATATTTTATCATTCTTTTAGGCATATGCGGTGCAGGGACAGCATGCCATTCCCCAACCTGATGTAAGACAAATCCATAATATATTTTGTAGATTTTGCTATGACTGTGTTATCAGTAGAAAGGTTTGTTTTTGGTCTGTAAGCCAGAAGTTTATCTTTTTTGTTCTTTACAGCTCACTAAACTTCACCAGCTGGCAATGCAGCAAAGTCCATTTCCTTTGGCCCCAAGTAGCCAGGGATTCACTGGTGAGTGAAGAGACTGGAAATGTGTGGTTACAGTGTGGCGTAAATGCATATAAACACCCATACAAAAAGGCACAACATTGGCTCTTTTTAAGCCACAAATTTACAACCTCTCGTCTTGATTGCAGCATTTATTTGTCTTTTTATTGAGTGGCTTACTGAATATATTATTAGTGATCTTAAGCGTGCATTTTATGAATTTTTGTTTGTTTGTTTGTTTAAAAACCCACTCCTGCCCCACAAGGATTTTGACTGATTCCACCCACTCAGTTGTTTGCAAGGTTTTGTTATTAATACTGTGTATCTGTCACTTTACAGCTGGTATGGATGCCACCACACAGACTGGCTCTCATGAACTGACCATTCCAAATGACGTGAGTTAACGTGCTTGTGTGTGAATATTGAATAGCATTTGAATGAAATCCCTGACCCTGATAAATGTGATTATATATTTTTTTTGTGGGTTTTATTTTTTGGTAGTTGATTGGCTGCATCATTGGCCGTCAAGGTGCCAAGATAAATGAGATTCGCCAGATGTCAGGAGCTCAGATCAAGATCGCCAATCCTGTTGAAGGCTCCAATGACCGCCAAGTCACCATCACTGGCTCCCCCGCCAGCATCAGCTTGGCCGAATACCTCATCAATGCTAGGTAACCTGCATACACACACAGGTGTCTGCTGTGTCCGTTTCTTACATTGTAAACACTTGTATGGCATATTTTCCATAGCATTGTTAAAACTAATTGCACAAATAAAAGGTAAACATGCTCAACAGACTTGAATGGAGCATGGCTTCTGAGTTGCGCAACAGAAAAGCCATTGCCCCGTCGCCTGTTAAACACGAGTTTGAATCCTAACAATGCCACATCGTTTTCCATGACTGGGAGGCAAGAGAGCAAAATTGGCAGTGCTCTTAATGTGGAGGTGGAATATTTATTCTTTGCTGTTACTCAAAGCTCCTGTTGCTCACATGCAAAATGGGGCAGATGCCACTTTCCTCCGAGTGTGTTACACTGCTCTGACATTGCATGAGCATGCCAGCCTTCTCATCCACAGCATGCTTTTTACTCTCACTCAAAGACACAGCATGCAATACATGTACTGTATATTGTATTGTAATATTGCATTTGTGAAATACTTGGGCTATTTAAGGCCTTTAATTGAATAGCTAGTTTAGGAACTAGGATAGTGTATTTACATATCGCTCGCATGCAAGTGTTCAGTTTCCATTTTCATTGGTGCTACACAGCTAAATGTTTTATTGATTTGTCTTGCAGACTTTCTTCTGAGGCAACAGGACTGGCTACAAACTGAGCTTCTCGTATGCCGCCATATCTCCATTAGCCAGTTACCCCCCACCCCCGCTACCTATACACACACACACACGCTCACATGTGCAGACACACAAACACAAGTGTGCATGTGTGTGCATTCACTTTCTGCAAAAACAAAAAAAAGCAACCAAGTATTCTCAACCCAGCTTTTGTCCTCACCCATGCAGGCTGTGCTTCATAAATATATTTTCTGGAAGTTAATATGCATAGGTATTTTATTTATTTATTTCATGGACATGTTTTTAAAATCCCTTTTGCGTATAGTTTTTAACTCTTTGGTTTTCAACATATCCTGTTGTACACAATATGATTTAAAAGTACTGGGAAAATCTGAATTTTTTTTTTTTTAAGATAAGATTTTTGTAAGATTTTTCTTACAAAACATATGGGGGAACTAATAACAAGCTAATAAGTTCACAGATTTTTCAGTGTACCATACAAATTTGTCTATTTATTTTAATTTATATCCAGGAAACTGTCTGTTTTTGGGGTTTGGGTGTTTTTGTGCAGACAAGCTCCATTACGTGTTTCCTGAATCTTTTGTCCTTTGTTTCCCCCTTTGTTACTTACCTTGTGTCACCCAATTTGTGAAGTATTTCAGTGGATTGAAGGCTGCAGTGTATTTGTTGATTGCTGGTCAAATGTCAAATATCTTGTCATTCCTGCTTACTACTTTCCCCAGAAGCCGAAGGCCATTTTGATAGAGGGATGGGCTAGAGCGTGTCGGATATTTCTGATAAATTGCTAAATATTACTGATGTGACGAGTTGATTAATATTTCTTTTAAACAGAGAGAATATTTTTTTTAACCTATTGGGGTGGGGAGCCTGCAAAGGATTCCAAACTGACTCATTGTTTATATGGTGTGACTGATTAATCAACTAGAAGGATCATTCTAGACGTAACACTAGTTTCCTCTTTTCTCAGTTTGCTTGGTTAAAATTTTTATTTTGTAAAGGAGAACCTAAAACCTTTTTTGTGCACGTTTTCAGAATATTCTAGATTTGAAGTGCAACAGGAATGAAAAAAAACTATAAAATGCAAATTAAAATGATGTGAAATGCTGAAACTATTAAAACGAATGTGGGTTTTTCTCCCCCTCCCTTATTTTCTGTGCCTCCCACATAAAATTCCCCTTTATCCATAGACTAATGCGGTGTCCTTATATCCCTCACAATACCTAAAAATTTTAAGGTACAGCTTCAGTCTATACATAGTTAAATGTGTTGCGTGTGTAGCTTTGTTTAGATACTTTTGGAAAATCGGAGGTCATGTTGGCAGCAGTCCAAGCGTGTCTTTGGACAGCTTTAACAAAATTAAGAAACTAATAGTTTGTCTCTTAAACTGCTCAATTCTTAAAAAGCCCATTTTTGCCCATTTGTGCTAAAGTTAGCAGTAAATAAATAAATTTATTAATTATAAAAATAGAAGAATCCTTTTGGCAGAGGATGTTTCTGGGCAAGGAACTTGAGGGAAAATCACAAAGCGTTACCCACCACAGTTTCAAGATTCTTGTTAAAAAAAATAAAATTATTCATTGTACATGTATACCACTTTAACAATATAATGTTTTTGAATCTGCTATGTAGCAGGATTCAAAAACATTACAATACATTATATTGCAGTATTGGACATTAATTCAAGGTTGTGTGCCTGTTGGCCCAGTTACAGAAAATAAATCAAATTCTAGATATAAATGCTGCATAAAATGTTCTTGAAACTTGCAAACTTAACAGCACTTGACTGGAAAAAGCTACTGAGCCATATAACAATTACCTTATTAACATACCTATTGGCATAGTTTTTCTATAATGTGCAGTTGTGGAACTATTTCTAGACAGGTGCACCTTGCAAGATTTGACATGCTCTCAAACTAATGATAAAGAAATGTAAGAAGGAAGCCAGCAATCACTGGAAAAAAAAGTTGCAGGACAACCTGAAAGCAGCCGAAATAAAAGTTGCACCTAAAAGAATAAGCAGTGAAGTGCAGCCAGGCCTGGGTTGGCCATCAGGACACTTGGGAGAAAACTTGGTGGCATGGCCTGCCTTGTGGCTGACTCAGCCTGTGACTGACTGGCAAATCCTGCTGTTCCTAGAAATTATGTTTGGTCCACATTGGGTCTGAAATTAGTTGTGGAAAAAAATCATGGTCACGCAGGTCTTTCAATGCTGTGGATCAGCAGTTGCCTCATTTTGCTGCGGCTTCTCTAAATCAAAGCAACATGGAAAACATTGAGGAAGAGAGAATGGACGAGGTAAGGTGGAGCACTGAAAGGGTGCCAAAAAAACCCTTTGAGAAGATGTCTCAGAATGTAACAAAATAAATATTTATCAAATAACTTCAAGTGTATGTTAGTCTGACATGCAACAATGTAGCTAATATTATCTAAGTAGCATAAATAAATCTGAATATCTACTGCCAGTGAACGTCTCCATGAAGAACATAGGGCCTAAAGCTGGATACAAGCAAATCTGATCTTAAATGCTGAGGAACATTCATGTGGTACAGTGGAGCATCTTTGTTCTATTTGGCTTATACAAATGTCAGAAAAAGAAGTAATTATTTCTTGATTTTATCTGTACAGACTGCATTTGTTGTTAAGGATAAACCAAAATGTAGATGAGAGATGTCTATGGGACAAACACATTTTGAAGCTGAGAAAGGAGGGAAGCTTTGGGTTATATAACAGTCTGTAATGTCCTGAAGAAGAAAGAAACCACTGGTGTACTAACAACCAGACATCAAACAGGCCCACCAAGGAAACCAACAGCAGATGATGACAAACCTTGTCAGAACTGTGAACAGGGCAGGAGTGAAGGTAGAGAAGAAATATGGAGGTAATTCCTTAAGATGCAAACCACACATCAGTAGTAAGAATAAAAAGAAAGTGATTTTTAAAGGCCAAGGTGTGGAGAAGGAAAGTATCTGCTTGTTATCCAAAGCATGCAAGCTCATTCATTGGTCAGTGGAGGAAGTGTTATCATTTGGGCTTTTATAGCTGCTTCTGGAATGGACTGACTGTGTGTGGTGCATTAGATTGAACCTCACCTTCGGTGGAGATCAATATTAACATTTAGGGACTCCTATCCTTGTTAGAGAAACAGCCACGATCAGCTCTCTGAGTGAGAGATTCTTATCTTTAAATAAAGAAGTATCAACACCATGAGAGATTCTTGCCTATAATAAAGCAGAGTATCCTTGAGTGATTCTCCTCAATGGAGAACATTGAGATCAAACTTTTGAGGAAATGTTTATCTTCAAGTAGGAGCAGTGTGAGAACCATGAGTGATGTTCATCCTCAGTAACAGAACAATGTATTGTTGTGTTATACATGACATAATGCTACATAAAGTCCTTAAGTCAGTAATAGAATTATAGATACATACACTGAAGTACCAAAAAACCTGGTACTGGAGCTTATGCATGTGTGTGTATATAAAGTGATAGACATCTATGGAAGTTTTTTCCACAGTGAGAATGGCAAGTTATTACAATTTTGTGATTTTCAACACAATTTAATAGTTGGAGCTCGTGAGATGGGTCATAGCATTTCTGAGGTAGAAGCAAAGTTTGGATTTTCTTATGAGCATTTCAAGGGTATACCGTGACTACAAAAATTCCAGCAAAACGTAGACTGGCAAGAATCATTTCACGTGATAGGCTCAATGCTGGGGCCTCAATAAACACCAGAGTGAAGATGTTCCCTCCAAGTATTACCAACTATACCAGTTTTTCTGGTACTTCAGTCTATAATCACCCTGCAGAGTTAGACAATGAAACAGAAATACCTGTCATTTTAGACCACAATAATTTATTAGTATGGTGTAGGGCCTCCTTTTGCGGCCAATACAGCATCAATTCAT
>JAOVVG010000036.1:9009845-9019987 GCA_028566375.1 Leptodoras nelsoni | reverse complement strand
ACAAAGTGCATCTATATGGGAAGTGGAACTGAGAAAATGGACAATGAGTGTAGAGAAAAGGAGGTGGTCATAATGTTTTGTTTGATTGGTGTACATTGGACATAAGATTGTGTTTAAACACGGAGGAAAAGAGGAATTAAATACAATTGCCATTAATATAACGAAGATTCACATGAACCAGTAGCCACATAACAGCCCCAAAGTATCACTGACCCACCATTATATTTAACTGGTTTATTATCGGCCACGTAGTACGCTACACAGTATACAAGACATTGTGTTTAGCCCTGTGTAGTGCATGTCTAGAGAGTGGGAAACCATTTGGGATTTGGTGTGGTGATTACCATACCGTTACCATAGAAACATCTGTAAAGAATGTGCTGTCATCTACTGTCACATTGGGTATGAGACTGCTGCTGAGTGTAAAAGTCGTGTTTCTGTTCAAGCGATATTGCTTTAGTGCTTAATGTTTTACAGATATAATGTTCTACAAAACTTTTTTAGCTACATAAATGATTTGTCGATTCCTGAGATCTTGAGAAAAACT
Source organism: Leptodoras nelsoni (assembly GCA_028566375.1). NCBI lineage: Eukaryota > Metazoa > Chordata > Actinopteri > Siluriformes > Doradidae > Leptodoras > Leptodoras nelsoni. Next base: position 9,019,440 of record JAOVVG010000036.1, on the reverse strand, counting down.
GCATTGGAAAAGTTGTTCTGAGTAAAAATAACATTTGCGCATAAATGTAGTGTCACATGACAGAATTTCCCTCACTTGAGATCTTACAAAAAAAAAACACGAACAGAGAGATCATGTGTAAAGCCAGACTGAGTTACACATTGTGTAAGCCTTTGTTCCCAATTAGTGTTGTTTTGACTTTGTCAAAAACCTAAAACATCAGGCAAATTAATGGATTAACAGATGACACAACACAGAACTTAAAATACGTTGCTGTTTTTTTGTGTATCTGAAGCCTACCTGTAGTGTGGGACTAATGGCTTCTGCATGGTGTGTTAAAGTTGCGATTGCCGTGACCATTGCTCCTGGCTTCAGATTTTTTTCTGGGTTTTTAAAATAAATGGAGTTAAACCTGTTTGAGAAACATTTGAGTCAGCTCCAGGCAGGAGAGGAGTTGTACAGTATGAAGGAGCTGATGACCGTACTCTACTGACATGACCTTTTGGTCATTCAGCTCATTGACCCGACTTAAGAGTGATGGTCAAATTCATGCTCTGAGTGCTAGTAACCTGCCTACCATTCAGTGTATGGCAGTGTAGAACTGATTTACAGAAGTGCCACATACAACAAATTCAAAATAAAAAATGATGAACATAGTGATTTTATTCAGCGGTTCCCATAATGAACTGCAGTACAGTAAAATCCAGTTGAACAGGATTAATTTTACTCAATTTGCAATGAAGCATGCAGTGGGTCAGTGTTCTTTCATTATGGTGATATCTATGGCGTACTTAGAAAAGCGTATTGTGACACACATCTCAGTAATGATGGGGCAGCAGGGTGGCTCTGTGGGTAGCACTGTCGCCCCACAAGGAAAAGTTCCTGAGTTTGATCCCAGCTGGAGCGGTGTGGTACTTCCTGTGTGGAGTCTGCATGGGTCAACCCTGGGTACTCCGGTTCCCCCCACAGTCCAAAGACACAAGTTGATTGACTTGGAGATACAAAATTGCCTGTGACTGTGTTTGACCTTGAAATTGTCCTGATGAGATGTGTGTATCGATGCACCCTTGTTCCTGTCATGAAACCAATAAGCAGTCACAATAATAGGAAATATTTAATAATTATTTATATATAATTGCCCAGCTCTGATCTAGTGTGCACATGATTCACTGATGCAGTAAGATCAGCCTTGTCCTAACAGTCTAACTGTTACCTGATTTTTATTTTAATTGTTAATTATTTTAATTGTGTTTTATTTGTAATGTTTTAGCACTGGACTCCTCCCAGCCTTCATTTTCCAAGGGAAACTCTGAAACCACACAGTCGCCCAGAGAGCAGCAGTAAAGCAGCTTTCCTGGATCACAGAGATACTTTGTGGATGAGAAGTGCCGGCGCCTGGTACACATGCTCTTACATGTACACACACAACCTTCTCCTGAAATCTGCAGATTTAATGAATGCAGATTGCATGGCTAAGGGATGTAGGTTATGTTTGTATAAAGTAGTAGCTAGTAACTGTATGTTATTGTTTTATTTAATAATTAAAAGAAATTAAGCAGTAAGCAGCTGTGTACTCTGAGACACTGATATTTCTTATGCTTTCTGACTGCCTTTGTAGGCGTGACGCTGGTCTTACTGGTCTGTTGGATGAAATCACTAACAGTTCTGATGAAGGTGTGTGAAGATTTTCTGTGTGTTCTGACTGCTTATCTATTGTCATGTTGAATCCTGTTCCCATCTGTCAGACGATCAGATGTTGAAGCGTTTGTTTTCCACAGTACCCAAGTGGCTGACGTTGAGCTCTGGATGCGTTTTGGCTCTTCTGCGATGGATGTCTTCGTTTCATTGTTCTCTGTTTCCACATCTGACGGTGAGCAGTGCTTCATCTGTAACTCGGGCATTGCTTGGATATTGTTTTTCCTTTTTCAGCGCGTTGCTTTACATATTCATGTATTTGTAGCACAAATTGTTTCAGCAGCCTCAAGTTATTTGAAATGAAATACGGCTTTGATTTGTACGTGAAGAACTTTAAATGGCCCAGTTAGGTATTTTGCTCTGATGATTGTGTAACAGCAGCCTGTGGAGGTATGTAAAAATAGAAAATGTGCAAGCATTACATGTACACAATCTCTTTAAACTCTGCTGAACTCTTTAAACAAGTGGATAAGTGAGATAAGCACCATGCTTCATTTTGCCCATTGCCTCACGCTCATTCATTATGTTTAAGATATCCAGATACTTTGTCCACCTTTTGTGTCTCAGAAGTGCAAATTTAATTCAATTGTCATCTTTCTCAGTTAAGTGGTGAGGACATGGTCGCTGAATTTTCACAAGTACTGAATTGGTAAGTAATAAATAGATATTTATTGGATTCAAGAGTAGATCCAGATGCACAATTGGAAGCTGACCTCATTTGCCTACTGAATTTAGTTTTGGGATTGTGTTTGTTCTTTGTGTTTTTCTCAGGTCTGATAGTGCTATCCGAAGCTTTGCGTGGCATCCTCACACGGACAAGTTTGCAGTAGCCCTCTTGGACGACTCCATCAGGATCTACAACTCTCGGAGGTACACGGAGGTGGAGGAACATAGGAGCCATTATGTAGAACAAGCACTGGCAATGTTTCCAGTTATAATGTATGGCAAGTTACATAAAACCCTCAAGTTAAAGAGACACTTCAGGAATGAATGTGACCATAATGTCAGCAGGTGTGGGCTGCTGTAGACATTGTAGAATGTCAGAATCGATAGTTTGGATCTGCAGAGACATGTTGAACCATGCTGTTGGTGAAGAAGTGCTCTAATTTTAAGGTAGACTCGGAGAGAAATGGTTCTATTTGACAATCACCCCTTTTTACATGTGCTCATGCATGCTGAGACTTTAGACCAAAGTCATGTAGTGATGTATGGCACAGTATTTGCTATAAATACTGCTGTTGTACAGCCATCGCTGTGAACTTGCAGTTTGCAGTTTTTGTGTCCCCTCTGCTTGTTTGGTGGTACACGGTTTGAGACATTCCATGTGCCCTGGGGAGTGATGCGTACATCCGGAAGTAGTAACCAGGTTCTGGATCAGTGCCTCGTCAACACCTTGGACAACACACCTGGACAGGATGCCTTGAACCACAGATAGCATCACCACCTATTTTTTTTTCTTTCTCTACAATTGCATGTCCACATGTTTGCTGGTTGGAACATCCAGGTGGCTTCCTCTGTCTGCATATCTGTCAGAAATTGGCACAGAGATTTGGCACACTGCCAGGTTGTCTGTTCCTGTGAGTTTGGTCCCTCAGAATGACTTGAGTCTTAAAGCAGTTATTAGACTGCATTCTCTTGCATTCACTCAGGCTTTTTGTCGGTGGAGTGACTGGCCGCTTTATGTCCCAGGGCTCCTTTTTTTGTTTGGAGTTCTCATTGCCAGAAAATCACTCACTACTGCTGAGGCCTGTGACCGCTTTACATGGACAGCTTAAAGATACACTTAAATACCATGAATTTGGCTTTGCAACTGAGATAATCAGATGAACAGTTTGATCAGTCAAATCTCCATCAGTGAACAGTTTATAACTTCAACAACGTAGACTTCCTTAATGAATTTGCTGGTTACAATTTATTTATTTACGGTATAGCACTTGGTTATAGAAGGGATTGTTTATTATTGCACTTTATTATTATCTGGTGTCGCCCAAATGAGGATGGGTTTCACTTTTGAGTCTGGTTCCTCTCCAGATTTCTTTTTATCTTGGGGAGTTTTTCCTTGCCACTGGATTGCCCATTAGGGATACAATTTCTAAAAGTTAAAAGTTATTTTATGTCTTTGTAAAGCTGCTTTGGGACAATGCCCATTGTTAAAAGCACTCTAGAAATAAAAATGAATTGCATTGAATGGCCAGGTAGACATGACTATGGTTGGAACTATAGTCTTCAAGGAAGTAGCTCTCCAAGAAAAGGGTTTGAGAGCTCTGAGTAAAGCTATAATTTTACCAAAAAAAGCAAAAATCAGCATGAAACTAAATTTAATTTTATTTCACTGTGTATGTCCACTTTTGTATGACAGTTCAGGATTTAAAAAGAAAATTGTAAACGGTGAATGGTGTGTAATACATATCCTGCATTTTGTTCCCCCTCTCATCTCAGTGCAATAACTCCGACTCTGAAGCACCGACTGCAGAGGAGTGTGAGTGCTATGCAGTGGAAGCCTCTGTGTGCGTCTACACTGGCTGTGGCCTGCCACACCTGTCTACTCATTTGGCATGTGGACCCGAACTCGCTCTCTACACGGTACTGTCAGATACTTGCACAAGCATCTGCTTTTTTATTTTTATTTTGAGGAAGCCTAGAATTGGATTTATTTGTGATCTCATGCCTTAGCTAGCATTAAGTGACCCTTTTCTATTCTGTATTGCATGGACTTCTGTAATGCCATGTGTCCTGGTACATGGTAAACCAGAATTAACTTTATTTTTGACTATAAATGAATAAAAGATAATTGCTAATGAAAGGCCAAGAATGTCAAGGCTTTTCTGATGAACTTGGTTAAGAAATATCCCTCTCTCTCTCTCCCTCCCTCTCTCTCTCTCTCTCTCTCTCTCTCTCTCTCTCTCTCTCTATTTAACTCGCACTCAGGCCCTCTTCTGGCTGTGCTCAGGTATTATCTCATCCTGGTCACTCTCCAGTTACATCCATTGCTTGGTCCCCTTCTGGTTCTCTACTGGTGTCTGCCTCTCCTGTGGACACTGCCATGATGGTATTTGCCAGTAATAATTTTTTAAGCAGCTGATTTCTTAGCAAAATAAATCTCCTGATATGAGACATTGTAAATAAACTACGTTCACAAGACTTGGACACTGTTTCATCCAATTAGTTCTATTGTCTTTTCTACCCCAGCAGTTACAGACCAGTGCCCAGCTATATTTTGCGTTGTGTGTTATTCAGGTGTGGAACGTGGCGGCAGAAATCTGTGTTCCTCTGCAGCGTGTAGGAGGTGGAGGAGTCACAAATCTGTCATGGTCACCAGACGGCAGCCAACTGCTGGCAGCTACTCCATCTGCTCTATTCAGGTATGCAAGTGTATCAAGATTGTCAAGGATGTTCCAGAAATATACTAAACTGCCCAGTTTCATGTTTTTCTCAGGGGTTAAATGCATGAATGAGTCCTGGTCCATGAAATAGGGAACAATTAAAGGTCTTGATTGTGCAGCGACCCAGAAACCAGCACTGGTGCGATTGTTTATGCTTTACTCACTATTTTAAGTCTTCTTTTAAGTAGTTCCTCACGTTGCAGTAGATGTGCCTTGCTGTTTGATGTTTTTTTTTCTTTTCACAAATAAAAAGTCAGGCACTAAATTAATGGTTAAATAATGATAACTTTATTTTACCATGATATTGCCAGCACCTTGTCTCCTGTCCTGTTTAATGGTTCATTCATTCATTTCAATTGGAGGTTTTTCACTATACCAACAAAAGCTTTCATTTTGTTAGAATAGTATCGTAACGAATATTCCATCCATCCATCCATCAATCCATCCATCCACCCACATAGTACTGTGCAAAAGTTTTAGGCAGGTGTGATAAAATGCTAAACTAAGAAGTGTTAATAGTTCATTTTCATCAATTAATAAAATGCATTTAATGAAAAGAGAAATCTAAATCAATATTTGGTGTGAGCACCCTTTGCCTTCTAAACAGAATCAATTATTCTATGTACACTTGCACACAGTTTTTGTACCTACTCTCTTGGAGAACTAACCACAGCTCTTCTGTGGATGTAGGCTTCCTCAAATCCTTCTGTCTTTTCATTTAATCCCTTTTCATGTAATCCCAGACAGACTCGATGATGTTGAGATAAGGGCTTTGCAGCCCTTTGGCGGACAACTGCCTTCTGCTACAGCCAAACATTTTTACTCATCAGTCCAGAGCACCGGCTGCTATTTTTCTGCACCCCAGTTCCTATGTTTTCGTGCATAGTTGAGTCGCTTGGCCTTGTTTCCATGTCGGAGTTATGGCTTTTTGGCTGAACTTTTCCATGAAGACCACTTCTGGTCAGACTTCTCCGGAGGGTAGATGGGTGTACCTGGATCCCATTGGTTTCTGACAGTTATGAGCTGATGGCGCTGCTGGAAATCATCTGATTTTGAAGGGAAATAAGCTTGATGTGTTTGTCATCTGCTGCATTAAGTTTCCTTGGCTGACCACTGCGTCTACGATCCTCAATGTTGCTCGTTTCTTTGTGCTTCTTCAAAACAGCTTGAACAGTACATCTTGAAACCTCAGTCTGCTTTGAAATCTGTGTCTGGGAGAGCCCTTGCTGATGCAGTATAACTACTTTGTGTCTTGTTGCTGTGCTCAGTCTTGCCATGGTGTATGCCCTGTGACATGACACTGTCTTCCACAGCCTCACCTTGGTAGCTTGGAGTTTGGCTGTTCCTCACCCAGTTTTAAGCCTCCTACAAAATCCCTGACTTTTTGCAAGTGTACTTTGAAGGCAAACAGTAGTAACACCAAATATTGATTGGATTTAGATTTTTCTTTTCACTCACTTTACATTTTGTAAATCGATAAATGTAACAATTATTTGTATGTTTGAAAGCATACAGCATTTTTTATATGTGCATGAAGTCTTAGGCACCCTATTATTTTAGGTACAAATCTTGTTGAGTTCTGCATCATTGAGTCTATGAAAAGATTTTAGCTCAGTAAAACATAAAACCTTTAATCTTAAATTTAAGGACCAAGTATTGAGTATAGGACCTACTGTTTACTGCACTTTATAGTGCCTTATTTTATGTAGAGCAAGTTAAAATCGTTTTGTACTGACTCAGTAATGCAGAACTCAAAAGGTGCCTAAGACTTTTGCACAGTACTGTATATTGTTGAAATATTACCACTAGCTTTGCAGGGATTTGCAGTGTTCTTCCAGTGTCTCTGAAACATTTGGTTTTGAATGTCCCTGAAAATGGATTATGTGACAAATTTAGAGAGATAAATGAATATGTGTGTGTGCGTGTGTGTGTGCGCGTACACGTGCACCTGCAGGGTGTGGGAGACAAAGATGTGGACTTGTGAACGATGGCCTTGTCTGAAAGGGCGCTGTCAGGTGAGATGTTGCACAATGCGGTAATCAATTATGTAATTATTTGCATTTCTGTGTTACTATGTGCAGCAAGTTCAAGGGATATAGTTTGCCTGTTTATTTATCCAGATATGCAGCTTTTTTCAGAGGAAAATCAAAGAAAATGTAGCAAATATACAACCATTGCAAATGGAATTAAATTAAACTACAGCTATTACAAATGCGCAGAAATGTTTGGATCAAATAGACATGCAATAGTTTTCGATCAAAGCTGTTCTTGTACAGCACTGCACCAAAACGAGTAGTAATTATTTATGACTAATTACTATGGTATTGCATATTGCATTGCTGTGCTGGATGGTGTAAAAATTGAGCAGTGGATACTGCTGCTTCTTTGTCTTTGAATTTGACCACCATGATTTAAATGGTTTGATGTATAAAAACATCCTTTTTAATGTTTTTTTTATTTATTTTTTTATTGAAATTCATTTTATTTCCTGCTGTCCATATTCACTGTCCATATTCATTCATAAGACATATGATTCTTATTTACCTGAGTGCTGTTAATCTAAAATTGAGACCTTCTGTTCACCAGAAATATACAGACATTCAAGACAGTGTCTAGTGGTCACCATTCACAGTAAAACCAAATTATATGCCCCAGTATGCTGTCTGTCTTATCATCAAATCAAGCACTTTCTTTCGTTTAGCTACTCATAAATTGTACTCTTGGCCCCGGTGTTAATTGATGCAAGTGTCTCCTCGGGCCATGCTCCATGTTAGTTAATCATATCAAACGGTTTTGTTAGTTAATCATGGCAAAAACGTACAATTTGGAAGCAGTATGGTTTTAACCGTGCTTCTGTTCAGCTTGGAGAAGAGATTTCACGGAATAACGTGCATGTAGGTTTCTACAAAAAGAAATGGCACAAGATATAAATGAGACAAGACATGAATGAATGTGATGCTTATCTAAGCAGACTGGGTTATTACTTTCTGTGTAATGCGTGTTTGTTTAATCCCCAGTCAGGGTGCTGGAGTCCTGATGGAAGTAGATTGTTGTTCTGCGTTCAGGGGGAAACAGTGATCTACGCTCTTACTTTTTCAGAAGTGACAGGTAATAAGTCCTGGTGTGCTTTTATTTTCTAGTCATCTTAGTTTTTACACTCATAACTTTGAGAAGATTTTTCCTCAGAATGTGTATCCAAATCTTTAATTCTTTGTGAAATAAGATTGCTGTTTTTAAAAAAGACCCACCACTACCACGTTAAATATACACTCACTGTCCACTTTATTAGATATACCTGTGCCTATGCTTATTCATGCAATTATCCAGTCAGCCAATCACATGGCAGCAGCACTCTGTATAAAATCATGAAGATACAGGTCAAAGCTTCAATGATTAATGATCGCATCAAACATCAAAATGGGGGGAAATGTGATCTCTGTGACTGATTATGCCGTGGCTGTTTTGACTAATTTGGAAATGGCTGCTCTCCTGGGATGTTCACACAACAGTCTATAATTTATGCAGAATTGTGCATCAAACAAAACAAACATTGTGTGAATGGCAATGTTGTGAGTAGATGCCATTGGGGGAGCTCAGAGAGAATGGCCAGATTGCTTTGAGATGACAGGAAGGCTACACTAACTTAAGCTGTGGTGAGCAGAAAAGCATCTCAGAATGCACAGCAGATCAAGCCTTGAGATAGATGGGGTACAGCAGAAGCCAGGGTCTACATCGCCTGTTAGTGAAGAACAGGAATTTGAGGTTACATTTGGACCAGACTCGGCCAATAATGGGCAGTTGAAGATCAACTTTCAGGACACTTCATAGACAAGTGCAAACCAGGGTCTTGCATCACACAGTCTTTCATGGGACGCAGACACACACACAAGCCCAAATTTCCACGCCATTCTCCTAGCTTTGAATTACATACAGATAAGCCCTCTAATCTTTTTCTGTTCTGATTCCAAATCCTGCTTGCAAGCTTTGGTATCCCTCCAAACAGATCATCCCATAATTTCAGATATTCTAGCAACAGAGAAAGATCTTGGAGAACAAGGAATCTGTCTCACTTATTGCAGGATCCCCAGCCATTGCAGTATTACAGGAAATAAAAAAAGTAGACAAACTGCCACAAAAAGAGATCACCTGGTGCTGTGTTGCGCCCACAGATGCCCTCTACAAAGTCAGAACCTTTTGTAAAAATGTATGGCAAGAAGATTATGGAATCGTAACACTGAGAAGATGCTGCATAGAATGCTCAGCTTTGACACACCGACACACTGTTCTCTGAGAAGGTGCACCATCTTGCAAAAACTGTGATTCATTATTAACAATAATACATACACCGATCAGGCATAACATTATGAGCACCTCCTTTTCTCTACACTCATTTTCCATTTTCTCAGTTCCACTTACCATATAGATACACGTTGTAGTTCTACAATTACATTGTATAGTCTATAGTCCATCTGTTTCTCTACACACTCTGTTAGTCCCCTTTACTCTGTTCTCTAATGGTCAGGACCCCCACAGGAGCA
>JAOVVG010000036.1:8920721-8933280 GCA_028566375.1 Leptodoras nelsoni | reverse complement strand
TGTGCAGGACTTGTATATGTCATTCCCAAGACGAATTGACGCTGTATTGGCCGCAAAAGGAGGCCCTACACCATACTGATGAATTATTATGGTCTAAAATTACAGGTGTTTCAGTTTTATTGTCCAACCCCTGTACATCGTGCTGTCCATTTATTAAGTATACCAGTTCTATAACTAATACACTCCAATGGTTCTGGTGAAAAATAAAGAACCATTTTAAGCAAGTTCCACAGTTACTGGTACTAAAGTGTGGAATAAGCTGGTTAGAGGTTAGTGACAAGCACACTTTTGGTTCTGTTCTTATTTCTAAAAGCACAAATCCACACTAAATGTGGAACTTCAGAAAGAATAACCTACAGTAATAGTATGTAATGTGGCAAAAGTTAGTAATACATCATTTTAAATCACAGGAACTAATATTATTTTCACATTAATTACCTCATCACTACTGCTTATTCCAAAATTTTAATTCTTTGTAATAAGTACCATGTGCCTTTTTACCCTAACACTAATAATCATTTGGACGACTATCTTTAGTGGTGGAAAAAGAAATCTGATTCTTGAGTGACTCATGTACTGTAGACTGTATAGTTTTCCATTATCGGACTGCTGTAGTGCTTGTAAAGGAACTGATCAGATTTCTAACAGATTTCTGTGTACATGTAAAAGAACTTGCTGTTTCCATCAAGCTTCTCTGCCTAGGGAAGATCTAATGAAGTAAAGTCTCTTTATGAGTGGGCCTGCTATTTGGGGGTTGGGGTTGGGGGGTGGTGTTGGGGAGAGGATGGGAGGGCTCGGAATTAAGGACTTTAACAGCACCAGCGCAGAGTTTGCAGGATTTATGGTCTGTGCTACTTTCAGGGCCTAAAACGTTTAGAATTTTGAAGAGAACTTGTAAAGACAAATACAGAATTTGGAACCATCAAACAACAGGAACCATCAAACCGCTGAGGCTAGCATTAGGACTGAATGTTAATTGTATAATGTGCGCCAGATGCTAAAGCCTAATTACACTGGTCCCCCCACCCCCAAAATAATTTACTAACTACAAATCTGTCTTCATATTCCAGACCAAATTTAATCTGGTGACTGTGACTTGAGGGTGAGAGAGTTTTTGAAATTTGTTCAGCACTTACAGCTGACAGCCAACAGTACAGAAATAAACACAGAGATAGTAGAGGTGAGGGGTTGTGTGTGCATGTGTGTGCGTGTGCATGTGTGTGTGTGTGAGAGAGAGAGAGAGAGAGAGAGAGAGACTAGATGGGTGGGGGAATTGTATCCTGCTTGTAGATGCTGTTGTGCTAAGAGGTGGGGAACTAGAGAGAGGGGCGGGACTATCAAACATTACTGTTTGCTGAGACATTGTACCAGATCAGTTTTTCATTTAGGGAAGAGAGACACACTTGAAGAGGGCTTATGTACACCAGGACAGCCGTGATGTATTCATCTCGGAGAAAGTGAAAGGACACACACACTCTCTCTCAAGCTCATAGGCTGGCTGTCCCTGGGGGATTCTCATGTCTCCCCAAAGCACTGAGGAACTTCAAGCAGCTGCTCTTCTCTGCTACAGAAAGCCTGGAGAACATCTAAACCTCTCTTTGGACGGCATCCTCTTTTCCCTGACAGCTTTGGGTTCCTCTGGGATCCCACATTAGAGGATCTATTTACAAAACAAGGACTTCTGTTCAGCTTATATGGTATTGTAACCAAGATTCCTGGATTTAAAAATCAAAGGCTACTGGTTCATATTTTCATTTTCAGCATAGTTCTTTGCACATAACCCACAGGTTATTTGTCTCATCGAATCAATTTTGAAGTCTTCAAGAGGATCGAAGTAGGTTTGGGATTTTCACAGCCTTAAGGTCTCCAGACTGACAAAGTTGATTAACTGGAGGCTTGGGAACAGAGACCTGTCTCCACGAACATTTAGCACACATACCAGCAAACAGCAGGAGATTTACACACCACGAACAGACAGACAGATTAGGAGAGGAGAGAGGGTGAGGGGGATCCTAGAGCCATCACAAGCTGTAATGACTAACAGAAAGACTTTGTAAATCTTCCTCAAAAAACCTGCAGGATACCGAAATACTGCTGCTACCGAAGTGAAATTATCTGGTAAGCCTACCACTTACTTCATTCTCTGCAAATGACAATGGGTCACAAGCCACAACTGTAATCGCTTCTGGCTTAACACAACGTCACACTTAAAAATGGCTTGCATTTTCTAATTGCATGGCGTTTACCTAAAACTAAAGTCGAGAAGCATAAAACCACGAAGCGCAATGTTATGTTAAACTTTGTGGTTTGAGCTATTCTGAAAAGAGTGTTATATTTTGAAGCCTTGTCTGAGTATTAGGAGCTGGGAGCTGAAATTCAGGACGGTTACGTACAGGCAAATTAAAATTTTGTAGTTAAGCTCTTCTGTGCTCAAACGAAAACCAATGTGTAGCTCAGTGGTTAAGAAGTTGGACTACTGACCCAAAGGTTGGGAGTTCAAATCCCACCACAGACAAGCTGTCTCTGTTGGGCCCCTGAGCAAGGCCCTTAACCCTCAACTGCTCAGTTGTGTAAATGAGATAAGTCTAAGTCCCTCCGGATAAGGGTGTCTGCCAAATGCCATAAATGTAAATGTGTCCCAGACGACACGACTGAGGGGTCTGAGTCATGGGCGCTCTGTTCAGAGACACCTACCTTTTCATTACAGATCTGCATATATGCATTCACACATTGTAGACAATGCACCCACAAGAACAGTCCTCAACAGCATCATCTACTCTGGCTACATCATATTTAAAGCAGCAGAGGGAAATGAAATTAAGAAAGCACAATTTACCACTAACAAGTAACCTAGCATTCAGTAAAGCAGAAGGCTTTTCAAATTCCTCAGATCTCTACCCCTCATCAATGTAATGAGTACTCTAAACACAGACCAGCTAGGGAGAACAGTGATTATGATGGAGGTTCTGGGAGAAAGGTGTTCTGATACTGATAAACAGATCAGGATGAAGGTACTGTAACTGGGACGGTTTCATCCCTCAGGAAGTTCTGTACAGCTGCAGTGTTAAAGAGACCAGGGTGTGTGGGGGGGCTGTAGGAGTACTGAATTAAGCTTTGTACACTTTGTTTTTGGATAAGGGGGGGTTAGATGATGATCACTATCATCAACATCAGTGTGAATAAGTGTGAGTGCAGAAATACACTGCTGGTGATATAGGCAGCTAGACAAGTCACAGAAAAATGGCACAATTTGTGGAAAAATTGTTGAGTAAAAAGAAAACTTTGTCCAATAATTGTGGGTATGATATTAAAAGAAAGAATATTTCCTATGAAAGGTTTTGTCCATTTTAGCAAGTACATTAGTGCTTAGGTTTAGTGAAAATTTTTAAGATGAAAGAGTCTGAGTATGGCAGATTATTGCATGGAGTATATGAGATATTAACTATTAAGCAAATATGCGTGAAGGTAACAGTATGAGGTCACTGAGGGGCCATTCACACAACAATGGTGAAAATACTTTCAGAGTTTTTGCAAAAACTGAAAGGTTCTGTTGCATTTTGGCTCTTAGTCCAGGCAACAATGGGGCCTGAAAATGCAGGTTTTGTTAAAAACGGGTTCCATATAATGTTTTGAAAACGCAATCCTGAAATCGCCATGTAGACAGCGGAATACGGAAACTTTTGAAAACCATGACGACATGGCCCGTCTCATGCATGGGTATTTACTTCTTCTACCCATGGTAGAAGGAACAACAATGGTGGACTATGGAGCTCTGTTTGTGCTCTGCTTGGTTTATTAACACACTTGCAGCAAATTACAGAAATCTGTTACTATTGTTCAGCGGAGGCACATTAATTAATGCATCAAATATGATTACATCCAATTCTCTGCTGATGTGTTTTTACAAAATTGTGTTTGTTCTTTCCGCTTCCTCTTCTTCTTCTTCTTCTCTTGGTTTACTGGTGGCATTTTTGTGTTTGTACACACAAGAAAACCTTTGCAGGCATGTGGTATGGCATACATGCTACAGCGTTTTCACTCGTTTTTGCGAATCCGTGTGGACACGGATGAGTTCTAAAACGCTGTCGTGTGGACAAGAAACCTTTTGAAAATTCAAAGGTAAATCCCTTTTTCAATACATTTCACTGTCATGTGGACGGGGCCCGAGTCAGGAGTTTGAGTCTCATCAGCTGCTACATGTTTTTTGTAGGAAAGGAGAGGATCTCGGTTTACTTGAATGAGCAAAGGAAAGCATTTATGGAATGCCATGCTCAGGTTAAAATGAGAGGGGAAACAGAGAGAGGAAGCAAAGTGAAAAAGAAGGGAGAAAGAAAGGGAGAGAGAGCTATGTTATGTGCAAAAACTAGTAGTTAGGCCCACTCACCCTCTAATTACCAGCTGAAGCACAGCTGCACAGACACCTCAGGGTGACCTAATGGAATTTTCTTCTGTCCGCCGCTTGTTCCGAGACACTCCAGAAACCGAGGCTTAGGATTTAGACGGCAAGGTTTATTTTGACACAGAAACACTAAACTGTGTTTTGCTTTATAAATGTAATTGGTGTTAATGTGAGAATTATATTGAGCCTTTCCTAAAATGCTTACAAAGCCTGAATAAGATATCTGCATATAGCCTGTCACTATTACCACAGTCTGATGGAAGAGAGAGACCATCATACTCTGACCTGTCTGGGATGAATGTGAGTCTCAAAAATTAGAATTATTTGCTTGCAAAATCTCTCCTAAATTTGGCCTTATACAGTCACATCTGCTCTGATATCTTTTGTTTCATCACTGAGTGTGAACACACACAAACCCAGACATGAACACAGACGCACTCAACTCATTTTATTGTACAGTTGTGGGTCTCCACGCAGTTATAAAACGGTCATGCGCACACACACACACACACAGACGTGTAATGCCATATTTGTGAGGACTTTCCACTGACATAATTATTACTGCAGATAATGAATGCTATAACCCTCACCCTAATCTTATCCTCAGTAATGAAAAAGCAACTTTTTGGCTCTTTTTTTTGTAGTTTCACAAAATTCTACAACAAAAAAAAACACTTTCCTTATGGGGATCAGCAAAACGTCCCTATAAGGTTAGAAATATCAGATTTTTGGATCCTTGTGGGGACAATTTGGTCCCCAGAAAGATATAAAAACATGGTTTTTATATCACACGCACGCACGCACACGTTTGTTCCTCTATCAAAGTCAGGAGTTTCCATAGGCATAATTATAAATGCAGCTAATTAACACCTAACCCTAACCATGACCTCAGTAGGGAAAAGCAAACGTTTCGGATCTTTTATCTTTCTGGAAAATATTGTCGATGAGCAGATATGCATAGTCAGAAAATTCATGACATGATTCAGGTCATGACATTTCCTTGATGTCCTGACTTGTAGGTGTGTTGTCTGATTTAGGTCCTGACATTTCACAAAAACACACAAACACACACAGATCATGTTCCTCAAAGTAAACACGAATCCGCACATGTTCAACTGAGAGTGAAACCACAGCCGATTTACAGTTAAACAGAGGCATTTCCTCAAAGTAGACCCTAATTGCTATGAGAGGTCTCACTGGCCAAGTCCCAGTTTCTCCTTCAGCTGATTGTTCAACCTATCATTACGCATCTATTAGAACCGCTGTCAGGGATTTCCTCCATGTGCCCCATGAGAAATAGACTTCCTAAAAAGGAATGCATTATTATTTTTCCCCTTGAATCACAAAAGTGGAAAAACTGATGAGATCAGTGCTGTTCTTGCAAGGATTATTTTACCGACATGGAGAGGAACTGTGGAGTAAGTCTCTGTATGTTTCTGTTGCTAAATTAATATTTATGGTTGTTAGTCATTGTTTTTTTAGAGCTCGATCTCATTGATTCAATTAATTGATTCAGTCAGTGCTGAGCTTTGTAAAATCATTTTATTTGCTCATAAACACTCTGTGAGAACGCTCTACCAGACTGCGGGACTCGTATCATTTGCCAGCTCATCGATCAACCGAATCTTTTTGGTCTTACATTTTGTTGAGGCTAGTCAGGGTGACATTAACGGCTGATCAGAATAAATGATCTTGACTGACCACAGCTTCTCCGGATCATGCATGCACACTTCCCATGTGACACTAGGTGTACTCCCAGCCTCGTTCCTGGTTCTCACAACAATTCCACAGCCGCTTTCTCTGTTTTTAGACAGATGTGTTTTTCATAACCGGATAATCATCTGTAGTAATATTTAAGAGTAATCTTCTTTCTTTTTAACATGGAGTGCAAGGAGACTTAATCCACAACAGGCTTTACTCCCAGACTCACAAAGATATTGTACATTTATGAAATTTGGCAGACACCCTTATCCAGAGTAACTTACATTTATCTCATTTATACAGCTGAGCAGTTGAGGGTTAAGGGCTTTGCTCAAGGACCCAACAGTGGCAGCTTGGTGGTGCTGGGGCTTGAACCCCCAACCTTCTTTTCAGTAACCCAACAACTTAACCACTGAGCCACCTGCCCCATATTGAAAATATCGAAAAACAAATGCACAGAAAACTCCCATCCTTTTCTCCAGAGGATCCTAGGTCAAAGGTGTCTGTCTATTGATCACTGCGGACAAGATAACTGGAGGTCTTGATTACTTGACCAGAAAAGATGAGAAACGTTTTTAACAGATACGGTTTCAGCTCAAGCCGACACAGCAGGCTGTTTAATACACAATCATGGAAAAAAAATCATGCCAATAGCAAAAATATCAAAATATACTAATTACGAAGGCAAATGCAAACTCTCCTTTATGACCTAGCTCTATCTCAGTGAAGTGCTGGACTTACATGTACACGCATGTGGATGGAAAGTTCTGTGGGTGGTAGAGCATGGTTCTGTAACCTTATCCACCAGCAGCTTTCCATTAAAATCCCCAAGACAGCATGTTATTCCTTCTTAGAAGCCTTTCATTCACCTCCATCCATGTGCCTATATTCAGTTTTCCTAATAAGAAACCACCGTCAAGTCCATTTAAAATTTAGATAAACATCACAGATAAGTGCCAGCATGGATTATAGCAGTCAAACAGTGTCAGACTAGATGTCAGACTGCCTGATTGCTCTAAGGTTTGGTTAGAAATCATAGGTAACAACATCTGCAATTTTCATCAAAGTGCCACAAAGTGTGACTTGGCCTGAGCTGCAGACCGCATCAGACTTTCCACTCCCTGTGAGGTTAAAGCCTGAAGTCAAAGATAGGAGGTGGCGTCTGCAAACACTCACTGGTGTGGCAGATAGCCAGATCAGACCAATTCCAGGACATCCATACAAACAAATTCAACTGACATCATTAAAAACAGCCCCAATCACCTAGCAACTAGATTCAGGCATCCTATCTGGTGCACTGCGTGGGCCGCTTGCTGCGGAACAGGATGTCAGGGATGAATGGATTATAAGAACGAGGGAGAGTTTAGTTTATTATTGTAAGCCAGGCTAATCACCACTGCTAAGTAAACAAATACTGAACACCAAAGACGGATAATAATCTGTTTTATCTGAAGCTTTACAAAAGTGGCTTCATTTTGAAATCTCCATTTAAAGCCATGAGTTTTCCAAACTCAGGTCACTGATGTGCCATAATCCCTACAAACAAACACTTTCCAACTCCACTGCTCACTTTTTCCCCACCAGCTGTATAGCTATATATCTTCCTTTTGAAATCTTACTGATGCTTATACATCAGGAATGCCCATGTGTCCATTAAAAGCAGAAACAGCATGACATTGGTACTAACAAGCTCTCTGGCATGTGTATAGCTCAGCAAACAGGCAAAGGTGACACACTGCCCATCTGGATCAGGTTATGATGTATTATATGGTTTAGAGAAGCATGTGCAGGCAAGTCAAGTTGGAAAACATGCCATGAGAGGATCTGACAATTCATTCAAATGACTATGTCTTGGTTAACTAAAGACTTGAAAGAATGTAAGGTTTTGTGCCAGCTGTGGAGCCAGGTAGGTTTCCATTTGGAACCTTATCCTATAATCATTCATACCAACACATTCACAAGGGTAGAAGTCTTTAGTTGCATGTTTTATAGATTTTGTTTGGCTTTCTTTCTGTACTCTTTAATCCCCCTCCCCTTGTGTCTCACACTTCCTCTCATCTCTGACAGAAGCTCACAGGTTTGTGTTGGTGTTACCATGGAAGTCCCTGCACTGGTCTTGATGGTTTTGTTCCTGGCGTGTGATCTGCTCCCCTTCCTGGAAGGCAGCGCTGGAGTTCAAGAGTTTGACAACAGCGATGAAGGCCCAGAGCCTGGATTCCTCTCAGGTTCACGTACCCGCCGGGCCCCAGAAGTCCCGGCCCAGGACAAGTGCTCTTATACCTTCATTGTTCCCCAGCAGAAGGTCACAGGTGCTATCTGCGTTAATTCAAAGGAGCCCGAGGCTATGCTGGAGAATCGGGTGAATAAGCAGGAGCTGGAACTTATTAACACTGAGCTCCACAAGCAGAAGAGGCAGATTGAGACTCTACAGCAGCTTGTGGAAGTGGATGGTGGTATAGTTAACGAGGTGAAACTCTTGCGCAAAGAATCACGAAACATGAACTCTCGTGTGACACAACTCTATATGCAGCTTCTCCATGAGATCATCCGCAAGCGAGACAATGCACTGGAGCTTTCTCAACTGGAGAACAAGATACTGAACCAGACATCTGAGTTGTTGCAGCTTTCCAACCGCTACAAAGATCTGGAACATAAGTACCAGCATTTGTCATCACTGGCAAACAATCAGTCAGCTCTCATTGCTCTACTTGAAGTACAGTGTCAGAAGGGACCCCCAGTGGTGGCACCTAGACCACTGCCCCAACCCCAGCCCCATCCTCAGCCCCATCCTCAGCCCCATCCCCAGCCCCATCCCCAACCCCATCCCCAACCCCATCCCCAACCCAGGCCCCCTCCACCTATTAACAAGCCATACCAACCACCTACGTACAACCGCAACAACCAGATAACCAATGAGATCCAAAGTGATCAAAACCTTAAAGCGCCACCTCCTCCACTACCCACCATGCCAAGTGGCACTCACAGCCCATCTACTACCAACAAGCCTTCAGGTGAGAATTTTTTACTTTTACCATGGTTACCATAGTGCGACTATACTTGTACTATCTATAGTTTGAATATTCTATACTTAAACTTACAATCAGGTTACTTGTGCTTGATCCATACAAGCATGAAGAACATTACATTATTAAGTATTCAAAGGATAAATAAACAATTTACACAACAGTTCTTAAGCAACCGGAGAATTATAGTCCTGTGCATACACACTGAAATACCAGAAAAACTGGTATACCAGTCAATATTTGGTAGGCCTCCTAAACGTTGCACAGTCCTCATGCTGATGTTTGTTGAGGCCCCAGCATTAAATTCCGATGTTACTTGAGGCAGTGTTGCACACCTGTCACGTGAAATGATTCTTGCCAGCCGACACTGGTCACGTTCACCCAGAGTCCATGCTGCTGTTGTAAGTTCGAGGTTTTGCCTGAAGCTTTGCCTGAAACTTCCATAGTTGTCTATTGCTTTATATACACACTACCCTATGCAACCAATCATGTGCATAGGTGGCGTTGCTATGTATTCTGCATACGCTCCAATACCGTTTTTTTTTGCTACTTCAGTGTATAGCCCATCTATTTTACGCAAACATAAGTAATTGTATAACTGGATCCTCAGTGTCCACAACCACAAAATGTGGTGGTTCAAAGAATACTTTCAAACTGCTAATATCCATGAAATACACATCCAAGACTTAAAAACTAATATAAATCAAGTGTTTTTGTTTACTGTCATTGCCCTGTATATAAACTGAATAATTTGGGGTGTAACGATGCATCGTGCCACAAAGCATCTCGATGCAAAAATGTGACGATGTGTATCAAGGACATATCACATGCACGCTGTTTATAATGCCATCTAATGTTTGTAATAGCATTTTTTTGAACAGCAGACGGCTCCACCCTCACTAGCACGTCATACATCACGCTCAGTACATCACGCTCAAACTCATTCACCTCAGTCTGAGCCGCAGCTTCAAAACAAAAGCAAACGTGATGCAAACTGTGAAAGAGGCAGACAGTGAAGATATAACCACAGACGGGTGGACTACAAAGGCTACCCAGAGCTATGTCGCATATAACTATAACAGCACACGTGATCACCGGAGAGTGGGAAACGGCGAGCTTCGTACTCCAAACTCGTCCCACAGCCGAGGTGTCGGAGCTCGTAAAAGCTAATCACAACGTTCTGTTGTTACTACACATTATTTCAAACTGTTATTTAAGATACAGTGAAGCTGCAAGAAATTTGGTTCGTATACAAGAAAGGCTGTACAGTTTCGTATACAAGAAACTGTACATTGTTTTACACTTCAGAAATAAGAAAATAACTGACTTTCATAATTGTTCTTTGTTTAAATGATCATGAGAAAATCAAATCATGAACTTAGTATCATGAATCGAATCGTGAGCAGACTATCATTACACAACTACTGAATACACTGGAAAGAAATAGCATTTCTTCAGCACCTTGATGTGTGACAAAATACAATAGCATGGTACATCATAATCTCAGATGCCTTAGACCTGAAGTCATGCAGTAGTCAAACAAATACCCCCAAACAAACCAACCAACATGAAACGGAAAACAAATTCAGTGAACCTTCTGGATTTTCTTCATTCACAAAGACGGACATTAGCAGAATTAGGGGTACTCTTATCAAAAAGCCACAGTCTGTGTTCCAATTTGTTTAAACCTGGGAAAAAGCAGTGGTAGCTCACGTTTTCAATCTGCACATCTGTCTGCAGTTTACCTTTATTTACACAATGGTCTTTGTAACATAGTGCAGCCTTTGTATCAGTTTAAATGTTGCGGAGCCTGCTTGCTTTCCAGAATTCGAGGCATTTGTTAAGATCTGTGTATTTTCCTGTGAACTCTGCAGTGACAATAACATTATTATTTACATTATTATTCACCTATGCACCCAAACTGAACAGAAAAATGAAAAATAAATTTAGATCTGTGGTTTAGACCTGTGAGACTTCTGGCTTTACACATTTTACCCATAAGCTGGCTATATATGGGAAGCTGAGTAATTTGTAATATACTATAATTAATAAATAGAATGAATGAAAAAAAAAATAAACAGAATAAACATAGCTCTTCCAATGAGAAATGTAAAAATGTTTATTGTCTGATGTCTATGCTTTGATCTGAGAGTTAGATACTGAGAGATATGTTCAGCAGGTGCAGAAATATCCATTCAACCATTTGCTTCCTCAACTACACCTAAAGCTATTGGGTCTAAAAGAATATATCAAACACTTCATAAAACCAGTAACACTTCTATCAGTAACACAGTAGAAGTGGTAATACATGTATATATTAAATCTAAATTTTTAATGGCTTACCTAAAATGTGTAAAGGAAACTAAAATCTAACATGAAAAAAAAAAACGAATAAAGAGTACAGTGATGATCGGGTAGAAGCCACTAGCAGGGGAATGAGTATTGCTTCTTATTCCCTAATTGCATATTTTTTTGGAAAAAGTCTGTGTTGTGGCAACCAGTCCATACTGGAAAAAATTCTCCACAACCAATTAAACAGGGGGAGGATTCCAAGGGAAAGTTGAAAAATGCTGACACAGGTTTGTGAGAAAGCCTAGCAGGCTCCAGGATAATGAGCCAGCAAACTGCTTACATTTGTATTTAGAAATACGAACAGGAAACGTAAACTCGGCTAACACTGAGCTAATAATGAGCTGAACTAGAAAACCTCTTGAACTTCTAAACGAGTCGAGATCCTAATCCTGCTAGTATAACAAAATTCAGATTCACCACTGATATTTATCTTAAGGACCTACTCCCTATGTTGGAATCAACTGAGCAAAAACAAAACATTAAACAAGGTGGCATTTTGGTAATTTCATAAGAAGAATGCAGAAGTTCTGGTCGAGGTGTGTCGAGGTGTGACGATGTGTGACGATGTGTGACCAGAACAGGCTGTGACGAATATTTGGAGGCCAGACAGCGTTTGACTGATAAGATCTGTATTTTATCAGAGATCATGCAGGTATACATATTTAGCAAGCTCTGTCTTACAGTATGTTGAGACTAAAACACAAGCACACACCAGCATGCAAGTACCAGCATGCAAGTCACATATTTTACACAAGCAATTAATGGGATATTATGCTTAAATGAAGACCTGTTCAAAACCTATGCATTTAGTTTATCAGCAAGGTCGGACATATTTGTATCTGTTAATTGCTCCAAATATTTGTATGCGCATCAGTCTTTTAGTTTTAGTTTGTTTTTTTTTTTAACACATTTTAGTTTTTTATTAGTTTTTTGTTTATAAAGTTTTCATCAGCACATAAGTTCAGCTTCAAACACATTCAGGTACAATTTTGTATGTTCAATTCACTTACAGTACAGGCCAAAAGTTTGGACACACCTTCTCATTCAATGGGTTTTCTTTATTTTCATGACTATTTACATTGTA